>AWOL01S0116250.1:0-24238 GCA_000715115.1 Nicotiana otophora
TGACCGAAGTCAAACTTAGCACTTTAAGGCCAACTTAAGGAACCAAGTATTCCGGTTTCACCTTAAACACTTCCAAATCCCGAACCAACCATCCCCGCAAGTCATAAATCATTACAAACACCTACGAAAAATTTTATTTTAGGGAACGATGTTCTAAAAGTTATAATAATCGGTTGGGTCATTACAATAAATCTGGTCTATAACTTTTCAAATTGTTAACTTTTTGAGAGTAACTAAGAAAATAATACATTAATTTTTTCAATTACCGCATAACATATATGTGTGTGTTGAAAGTAGTAATCCAAAGAGAAAGAGAGACAAAAAGGTAAAGTTACCGAGTAGAAAACGATGGGAATGGAACCCAACGTTCATAGTCGAAGCCAAATTGTAGATGATATGTTGGAAAAACTCATAAATAAGTAAATGGAGGAGTGGAAAAGCTGATATTCATAAATTTGTAATTACTGTTAGAAGGTGAAAGAGTTAACTATTCAATGCACATTTTAAAGACTGATATTAATTATATAGATAGTGGAAGATGAAAGTTAATCTAAATTTAATAGAATACAATAAATGACATTAACTTTAGAAACATATTTGTCAATTTTTCAAATCAAAACAATCTGTTCACATTTTACATTTAATATATGTACTATACAGTTTATTACATATTGAAATGTAAACTTACATTTTAGTAAATTCGATGGACATTTTCATATTTCAACTTTAGATTTAGTAGTCCTATTTAGTTAATTAGATATTTAATTAGATTTTAATTTAATATATGGGGTAAAAGGGTAATCCAATTTTAGAGGCAGGAGCTTCACACTTTTAGTATAATATGATATGATGATGATTAGATTAGAGGTTTGGCCTATGAGAGGCTATCTTTTTCTGATTCATACTATTTAGGGCNTAATATATGGGGTAAAAGGGTAATCCAACTTTGGAGGTAGAAGTTTCCCACTTTTAGTATAATATGATATGATGATGATTAGATTAGAGGTTTGGCCTATGAGAGGCTATCTTTTTCTGATTCATACTATTTAGGGCTGTCAAATTGGGCTCAGCCCAAATGATCCGCCCAACATGCCCAAATAACTCGCCCAACCCGCTCAAGGTTGGGTTGGTTATTGACCCGTCTATTTATTGAACTCAACCCATCTTGATCCAACTCATCTCAACTCATTTAAAGTTGAGCTGATTTTTAGCCCAAATTGATTCATGAGTAACTTTGCCAAAATATCTTAGAAATATTTTTTTATTTGATATGTTCTATAATACCATAACAAAATTAAAAAAAAATCTTATTTACTAATTATACAATTCATAAAAAAACAACACATATTAAATAAAACTTGATACGAGTTGGGCGGGTTGGACTATGACCCTAATTTTAGTCCATCTTGACCTAGCCCATCATTGCCTAAGTAACTTTTGAACGAATTATTTGACCCGCTTAATTATTCATTCAACCCATTTTAACTCGCCATTTGACACCCCTAATACTATTGATTGCCACATGATCACTGTCACCTTTAAGCAAGAGTAATAACCAATCTCGCACATTCACAATTTGATTCTAACTCACAATTCTTTATACTCATTCTCTTTATTCCATTACTCACCTGCATATATACTTCCCACTGCACATACACTTTGCATTCGATAATTCAGTCACAAGACTCAACGTTCTCTCACAATACGCTTGCAGAAAATACATGACACACAACATTAGTTCCTGGAGTGTTATTGTCTATCTTGAACAGTGTTTTAAAAGGTGTGAGTAAAGCGATGCGTTTTACATATGCCTCACCGAGGCGTAAGTTCCGAGGCACAGGGCGTAAGCCCCATGAGTATTTAATTTTTAATATTTTATAAAATAATATAATTACAGGAAAATATTTATAAACAT
Organism: Nicotiana otophora; assembly: GCA_000715115.1. Classification (NCBI taxonomy): domain Eukaryota; kingdom Viridiplantae; phylum Streptophyta; class Magnoliopsida; order Solanales; family Solanaceae; genus Nicotiana; species Nicotiana otophora. The sequence goes on from AWOL01S0116250.1 coordinate 1,916, forward strand.
GTAAAATTTCATAAAAATTAAAAAAAAACTACAAATATGTGAAAAAAAAAATATATATATATATAGATGTACTCTATCCCTACAAAAAACTAGTCAAAATAATATATTATACGCTACTTACAAGTACAAGTAACTTGAGTCGAAAAGAATAAAGTTTTCTNATTTAATATATGTACTATACAGTTTATTACATATTGAAATGTAAACTTACATTTTAGTAAATTCGATGGACATTTTCATATTTCAACTTTAGATTTAGTAGTCCTATTTAGTTAATTAGATATTTAATTTAATATATGGGGTAAAAGGGTAATCCAACTTTGGAGGTAGAAGTTTCCCACTTTTAGTATAATATGATATGATGATGATTAGATTAGAGGTTTGGCCTATGAGAGGCTATCTTTTTCTGATTCATACTATTTAGGGCTGTCAAATTGGGCTCAGCCCAAATGATCCGCCCAACATGCCCAAATAACTCGCCCAACCCGCTCAAGGTTGGGTTGGTTATTGACCCGTCTATTTATTGAACTCAACCCATCTTGATCCAACTCATCTCAACTCATTTAAAGTTGAGCTGATTTTTAGCCCAAATTGATTCATGAGTAACTTTGCCAAAATATCTTAGAAATATTTTTTTATTTGATATGTTCTATAATACCATAACAAAATTAAAAAAAAATCTTATTTACTAATTATACAATTCATAAAAAAACAACACATATTAAATAAAACTTGATACGAGTTGGGCGGGTTGGACTATGACCCTAATTTTAGTCCATCTTGACCTAGCCCATCATTGCCTAAGTAACTTTTGAACGAATTATTTGACCCGCTTAATTATTCATTCAACCCATTTTAACTCGCCATTTGACACCCCTAATACTATTGATTGCCACATGATCACTGTCACCTTTAAGCAAGAGTAATAACCAATCTCGCACATTCACAATTTGATTCTAACTCACAATTCTTTATACTCATTCTCTTTATTCCATTACTCACCTGCATATATACTTCCCACTGCACATACACTTTGCATTCGATAATTCAGTCACAAGACTCAACGTTCTCTCACAATACGCTTGCAGAAAATACATGACACACAACATTAGTTCCTGGAGTGTTATTGTCTATCTTGAACAGTGTTTTAAAAGGTGTGAGTAAAGCGATGCGTTTTACATATGCCTCACCGAGGCGTAAGTTCCGAGGCACAGGGCGTAAGCCCCATGAGTATTTAATTTTTAATATTTTATAAAATAATATAATTACAGGAAAATATTTATAAACATGTAAAATTTCATAAAAATTAAAAAAAAACTACAAATATGTGAAAAAAAAAATATATATATATATAGATGTACTCTATCCCTACAAAAAACTAGTCAAAATAATATATTATACGCTACTTACAAGTACAAGTAACTTGAGTCGAAAAGAATAAAGTTTTCTTCATGGAGAAATAAAAAGAATGACTAACCTGCAATTTGAACTTTGAACTTGCTGCTATGAAGGAAAATGAAGTTCTCTTTATATTTATTAAAAATATTTGAATATTCGTTACTTTGGGGAGATATTAGCAGACCAGCGGACAACATAAAGAATTGGAGAGGCCATAAACTAAGGCTTCAATTAATAAAAAAGGTCTTGACTTTTAAATTTAATATATTTCAGATCCTTTTTAAAACTTTTGAGTAATTACAAGCTGACTTTTGAGAATTTGGGTATTATATAGACTTATTCAACAAATTTTGTTTTAATTTGAAAACGTATGGGGGGCTTACGCCTCACTATAAAAATGCACCTCAAATGCCCTGATGGGCGTACTCCTCTTGAGACTTTAGCCCCACACCATCGCCTCGGGGCATTTTTGATACGCCTCGCCTCGGGGCTTGCCCCGAAAATAACTTTTAAAATACTGATCTTGAATATACTTCTTAGGTGCCGACATCAATATTCTAAGGTCTCTCCCAGCAAGCGTGGTCACTGCCTTCTTCACGCAACTATAATAATGTTTAAAGTGAAAAATCAGCTTTGTTCTTTTAAGATTATAATTGTATGGGTAAAAATCCCCCCTTAGAATATTCAGGACGAGATAGTATTACGGGAGGAATCCTCAAGTTGTCACTTATTAAGATGGTCCGAGTAGCCACACGGCCCATGGTCGAGGAGGCGATGAAAGATGTAGTAGGTGTCAACAACGATTGAGATCGAGGTCGAGTACGTTCAATAGAGCTGTAACGGCTAGTTTTCGAGATAGGGTATCAATATTCTCTTCACTTGTATTTTTAGGGTTTCTTTGAAGTATGTCCCGTATAAATATGATAAGAAACAATGATAGCCAAAAGATTCATTCTTTGTAAGAAAAGCTCTTTGACAAAAATATTCGGTCTTCGCTCGATACAAAGATCTACTTTTCACTCAAATTCTTATCTATACTTTACCATCGTATCCGATAAATCCTCGATTATTCAAGAATTTGTCTTTCAATCATTGTCCGGCGGAAGGTTCATCTATTCTGTCTTTTATTTATTGAATCATTCTCCTTATCTACTTAAATGCCATTTATTATTGCCTATCCAATATTATATGTTACATCACTGTTCTTGATTTTTTTAAGAGCATTTATCACGTGGTGTCTTTACTGTCCGCACGAACACTTTCTAATTGCTTTTTATAATATCAAGATCTAAGGATTTTATTATTAACTAGGATTAAACTTTGTTTATATAAATTTAATTATTTGAACCAAGATTTGTATTTTTGGTCAACTAATTTGGCGCCGTCTGTGAGGATTTCTTAGTTAAATTTTTAGTTTCCTCTAGATCTATAACTAACACGAGTCACTAATGTCACAAAACCCAAGATCTCCTTTCTTTGTATATACAAAACCCTACATGGCAGGTAACCGAGAACAAAGGACGAAGATAACAAGTGACCTCCCAACCAACCTCATGAACGTCATCAATGAAAGTTGTGAAACGATGGGTGAGGACACGACGCCTAGTGCATCCCTTGGGCGAGATGGGTCACCACCCCCACATTATAGCATAACCAAACCCCGTGGAAAATGAGTCTCCATATTTGTAGAGGAAGTGGAACCCCTAGCTGTACAAAAACTCCTCGAGGCGTGGCTGACTAATACACTAATGAGCATCCTCGACAAGCCTGCTCCAACCACGACTGTAGAAACTGCAAGGACTTGTACGATACAACAAATAAACGAACAATGTTACCCACATCTCCCTTCAACGACATGTATTACTCATAATGTCATTAACAATGCAGGTGACAGCGCCCTCACGACCATCCTAAAAAGGATGGAAGAAATGGAGAATGAAAACAAGGCATTCCGAGATCAAATGAAAGAACACCAAGAAAGGGTCGATAAGATACCGGGCGCTCTGTTGCCGAAGAGGGACGCCGGCCGGTGTCACGACCCAATTTTCCCTCTGTTGGATATCGTGATGGCACCTAGTCTTAGAGACTAGTTAAGCCTAATATTTACTGAATAACAACAATAATTAAATAATATCTAACAATTTTTGAAATGGAAATCTTTATCAAATTTATAATTCCCAAAATCGGTAGTACAAGTCACAAGCTCTACAGAGTTTGCTATAAATTTCTAAATACCATTGTTCGTAAATAGGTAAAACATCGTGAATACAAAATAGGAAGGTGACTCCCAAGCCTGCGAACGCTACAATAGATTTACCTTAAGTCTTCACAGCAGCAATCCGCACAGCTAGCTAATGCTCAACGGACTTCAAAATACCTGGATCTGCACAACAACAACCGCACGACAGAAACCTCGTGTATCACAACAACAAGTACAACAACAACTATGACAATAAAACAAGGTACGACAAGTAAATCAACTCAAGAACCTTCGATCGCAAGAAACGGTAAAACTAGTTCGCAAGGAATAGCCATAATAAAGAATATTAGGCATAATAAGAACAGCTCAACAGGGAAGAAAATAATATGTAATAATGATCCCACAATGTACGGTTCAACCACAAGAAACTAACACGAGTCAAATAATTCCAAATAAGGGAAAGTCAACTAAGGCATAAGATATCTAAGCTTCTTTTAAGTTTGGAAAATTACGAAAGAGAAGCAACAAATTCAAATAAAGGTAGGTAGCGGAAAGATAATCATAACCTCAATTAAGGGTGAACATTTACAAAAGGGATAACTACAACTTCAAATAAAGAGAAGCAGTTAGGGGAAAGACAACATGGCAATAGAAGAGATAACAATTTCAGTTAAGGCACATATGAATCAATGAACAACAAGAGTGGATCATGAAGTAATTAATTCTAATAAAAGCAGGTAGAAGTGAAACTAGTACTTTAGAAACGTAATCATAACGAGAAAAACCGCATATTTAGTGAATACAAGGACCTAAGAACCCTAAAAGGCCAATTTTTCACAAATAAGTCTGAGCACGTACTCGTCACCTCGCGTGCCCGGGCTACAATTAGCATAGAAGACTCAATTCCTAAGGGGTAGTTCCCCCACACAAAGTTAGGCAGGATACTTACTTCAAAGAAGACAAACCGATACTCAAAAATGAACTTCTCAGTGAAATGACCTCTGGACGGCTCAAATCTAATCAAAATAACTTCAAAGCATAAATAAAACTCATAAGAAACTACTCCGGATCATAAAGCTTCAGTCTTTATCAAAATCTAAAAATCGACTCCCGAGCCCGCACCTTGGAACCCCACAAATTTTACAAAAGCCGAACACTCATTTCGATACGAGTTCACCCATACTAAAATTATCAAATTCCGATACCAATTCATCCCTCAAAACATGATTTTTTATTTTGAAATTTTTCTTCAAAAATCCCCATTTTCTGCACTCAAAAACACTAATTAAATGATAAAAATAAAGATAAGATCATGGAATATAAAACATTCTAGGTGAAGAACACTTACCCAATCGATTTTCTTGAAAAACCCACAAAGAATCGCTTAAAACCGAGCTCTACAAGTCAAGATATAATAAAAGTGGCTAACCCTCGATGTGGAAAATTATTCTGCTGCCCAGGTGTTTGTACATCGCGATCGCGGAAGAGGAGTTGCGATAGCGAAGAGGAAATGGCTACTGCCCGAAATTGTTGATGTGTGATCGTGAACAAGCATGTGCAATCGCGAAGAAGGAAAATAATGGCCCAGGAACTGGGCTACACGAATGCGTGAAACGGCACGCGAACGCGAACGCGAAGGAGGGAAAGCATGCTTATGCGTTGTCAGATAGAATAATGGGAACGCGTAGAGGAAATGGTCACCAGCTCCCAGCTCCTAATTTCTACTACGCGAACGCGATGAAGCGGAAGCGAATGCGAAGAAGGGGGAAGGCAGGCTTTCTCCATCACGGAAGGAGTTATGCGAATACGGAGAACAAATAATTCATCCTCTAAAATTACACTACGCGAACGCAGAGGAAGTGACGCGGATGCGATTAAGGAAACCAGATGACAGAAAACAACAGTCCAAAAATAGGAGAAAATGACCCGTAGCCCATCCGAAACACATCTGAGGCCCCCGGGACCCTGTCTAAACACACCAACAAGTTCTATAACCTAACACGGACTCGCTCGAGGTCTCAAATCATATTATCAACGTCGAAACTAAGAATCGCATCATGAATCGAACTTATAAACTTTCAAATCTCCAACTTCTAAAATTCGCGCCGAAACCTATCAAATCAACCCGGAATAACGTCAAATTTTGCAGGCAAGTCCCAAATAAAATAATGGATTTGTTCCAACTCTCAGAATTGCATTCTGACCCCGATATCAAAAAGTCTACTTCCGGTAAAAATCTCCAAAATTTGACTTTCGCCATATCAATCCTAAATCAGCTAAGGACCTCAAATTCACCGTCTGGATACGCTCATAAGTCCCAAATTACCCAACAGAGCTAACAAACCGCCGGAACTCCATTCTGGAGTCGTCTTCACACAGTTCCAACTACGGTCAAAATCCTAAGATTTAAGCTTCTGTTTTAGGGACTAAGTGTCCCAAATTACTCCGAATCATCTGGTAACTGAATTCAACCACGCACGCAAGTCAATACATATAATATGAAGCTGTTCAGGGCCTTGTGCCGCCGAATGGGACTTAAATTCTCAAAACGACCGTCGGGTCGTTACATCCTTCCCATCTTAAACAAACGTTCGTCCTCGAACATGCCAAGTATCGCCTCGAAGTCTTCAAATCACTGAAAGCACATATTCAACATACACCCGCGGGTGACCCCACATAAGCGTTAGAGCCAAAATTCTTACCTTCCGTTCATCTCCAAAAGACCCGATTCTAAATCCATACCCGGTATCAGTCTCAACCAGCTGCAACAACTCATGCCTACACCCACAAGGTACGATCACTCAACATGACACACTACACATAGGCCCATAATAACACTTCTAATCACAATAGCTGCCCATAATCAAAACCAGCATCGACAATTAGCCTCACATCCGTTAGAGACCCGTTTCAAACCTCCACAATACTGACAATGATGCAAGAAGCACGAAGACCTCATAACTATATACCCGGATCAACAAGTCACATCTAACGCCACCGGGCACACACCCCGTAAGCTAAAACTCAAATAAGCATAAGACCAAAATGACTGAATATGTAAAGAGGATACATAAGAGAAATATCAAACAAGCCCGACAGGCACAACTCTCTATCAGAACCATCCTACGAATCAATTTAAAAGGAAAAATCAAAGTATATGAACAAATCACAAGGATCTCATCCTGATATAACCTCCGTCGCGGCACGCAGCTCGGCTCAAACATATCAAATCACATGGAATCGCGAGGGTCTCACCCTCAACTCTAAATCACAAGCCGAATAGACATCATACCAATGGAAATCTTCCACTAACTCAATTCTGCCAATAAAATCACAATACTTACTGAACTCTCACCCCAATAGAGTATCAAATCACAAATCGTAACCAAATTACTCAGGAATCACATCAAACCTGCCATAATAGACAACATGATTTCACTTCTAGTCTTGAAACTTTCAATAATGAATTAAAACAACGATAGACACGACTATCACTCATAGAATCTCCTAACATGGGCAAACACATATACAGAATACTAAGTCATGAACTCACCCATAAGTGGAGCAACAAATAGGGGACTCACCCCGATAAACAGAACTGAAACACAATACGAATAGTGCCCCTCTGTAACAAATCAAAAGCATATATGTATGACATCATCTGGCGCAGTGGCCTTAAGCCTACTATACGAAATACATCAAAGGGCCGGGCCTTCCCCTCTTGGGCGCCCTCTATTCGCCTGAATACTCCGCTGTGACACACCTGTCCGGAGTCTAGGACAATCTCTCACCCTGTGGTTGGTATCTCCACACTTGAAGCAACCTCTCTGCTGACGTGGCTGTGGGAACTGTACGGTATAGGTACTTTGAGACCCGTGAGCACCTGAAATACTATGCGAAGCCTGAAGTGCAAAATGAACTGGCTGACCAACAAAACCTCTACCATGTCGTACCCTGCCTCCAAAATAAGGACCAGTAGAATTCTCCTGTCTATGAGGCCTCCTCGCCTCCTTGTCCTCTTTCTCCTGACCTCTCCTGTCCTCTTTCTCTCTCATAGCCCTGATTGTCTCCTCTCTCCTGATCTACATGCCCTCTACTCGGCGAGTGATCTCTACCACCTGCTGAAACAAAAACATCCGACTCTAACTCCCAAGCCATGCTGAACCAAATATCAAGCCTGAGCCCCTCAATGAATCTGCGGACATGCTCTCTAACTGTAGCGACTAAAGCAGGTACATGTCTGGCCAAATCACTGAATCTAACGGCATACTCTGACACTGCCATAGTGCCCTAGCATAACTGCTCAAACTCCGCGTTCCATACATATCGAAGGGACTAAGGTACAAACTCTCTCAGGAACATCTCTAAAAACTGAACCCATGTAAGTGAAGCTGACTCGGTCGGGCTACCCAACTCATACGCCCGCCACCACTGATAAGCGTCTCCCCTGAGCTGGAACGTAGTAAAGGCAACCCTGCTCGTCTCCACAATATCCACAGTACAGAGAATGCGGTGACACTTCTCCAGAAACCCCTGGGCATCATCTGTCGCCAATCCACTAAAGGTAGGAGGGTGGTACTTCTTGTACCTCTCAAGTATAAGATGTTCTTCCTCAGATGTTGCTTTCCTAACCACGGGCTAAACTGGGACCACAGGTTGTGTTGCCAAGATACCTGGAACCTGGCCAACATGAACTCGCTGCTCTGGAGTGCGGGCGGCAGGAATCTGAGCTCCTCCCTCGGTCTGAAAAATAGCTGGAGTGCGGGCGGCGGGAGTCTGAGCTCCTCCCCCGGTCTGTAAAATAGCTGGTACAACGAGAATCAACCCCGCCTGAGCCAATGTACCAAACATGCTCAGGAACTGTGCTAAGGTCTCTTGAAGTTCGGGGGTAACAACAGGTGCCTCCGGTGCCTGCCCCCCAACTGGAACTACTGGCGGCTCCTCAACTGCTGCTCCGGTAGGTGCCCTAGCTGTGGCACATGCTCCTCATCATCTTCTGACTTTGCCCCTAGCGACATATGCTCCGGGGGTAAGATCATCAGCAACTGCAGCTCGTGTACTCACTATCTGTGAGAGAATGGAATGATAAAAGTTCAAACTTCGAGACCAATGAACTCGCACGATAGGTATGAAGGAAGTGAAACTGTCCTAATAGTTCTGTAGCCTCTCGAAGATAAGTACAGACGTCTCCGTACTGATCCGGAAGACTCTACTAAACTCGCTTATGAGTCGTAGCACCTATGAACCTAGAGCTCTGATACCAACTTGTCACGACCCAATTTTCCCTCAGTTGGGTATCGTGATGGCACCTAGTCTTAGGGACTAGGTAAGCCTAACATTTACTGAATAACAACAACAATTAAATAACATCTAACAATTTTTGAAATAGAAATCTCTATAAAATTTATAATTCCCAAAACCGATAGTACAAGTCACAAGCTCTACAGAATTTGCTACAAATTTCTAAATACAACTGTTCGGAAATAGATAAACAGTGTGAATACAAAATAGAAAGGTGACTCCGAAACCTGCAAACGCAACAACAGATTTAGCTTGAGTCTCTACAGCAGCAATCCGCACAACTAGCTAATGCTCAACGGACTTGGAAATACCTGGGTCTGCATAAAATTACACAGAAGTGTAGTATGAGTACACCACAGCGGTACCCAGCAAGTATCAAGACTAACCTCAATGGAGTAATGACAAGAACAGTCAAGACACCTACTGGACTAAATAACCTGAACAAGTATAAGTATAGAAACAGCAGAGTATGATATCTACATAAAGACTACACGAAGTGGCAATTAATACGGTAATTGAAATAAGGAAGGAAAACAACAACTATCAACGGAACACTATAATAATGACATAGAAGAATGAACGAAAACACAACCTAAGTCTGATAATCACATATAAAGAAAGTACAAGTAACAACTCAACAATACGACAGTTTTCACACCGGGCTTTAGTCAATAGACTCCACGAGGTATCGAACCTTGGGCTAATCACAATTCACGGGTATCAATAATTGAACCCTAACACTTGGCATCCTGTGCCCTCATTACACTTTATAACCGCATTGACGACTCACGTGCCAAATAGAGTCATTCTCAAATAGAAGGCAAGTAACAAGTGTGTACATCTATACTCAACAATATCAAGAAAACCTCTTAACCGATAAGAGTGCTTAACTACGTGTATGCTTGTGCAAGTGTCGTAACATAGTTCATATAAGCTAGTAAGCATAAGAAAAGGAACAGACAACACGTAGAATCTTTTCTCACAACTTTCACAAGATAAATCACACACAGAAAAGTGTACCACTACACAGATATCAACAATAAGAATTCCCCCAGGCCATCACAAATCAATCCCTAACATAGCCCACCTTATCTCGCCACGTGTGCAATAGTAAAGTAAATGTCCGCCTTGTTTTGCCATACACACATAACAATGTTCCCTCCTTGTCTCGCCACATGCGCAACCCACATATATATATATCCCACCTTGTCACACCGCATGTGCAATATCAATAATAACAATAGCACGGCAGAAACCTCGTGCAACCCAATAACACTCGCACATCAGAAACCTCGTGCATCACAATAACAACAACCGTACGGCAGAAACCTCATGCATCACAACAACAACTGAACGGTAGAAACCTCGTGTATCACAACAACAAGTACAACAACAACTATGACAATAAAACAAGGTATGACAAGTAAATCAACTCAAGAACCTTCGACCATAAGAAACGGTAAAACTAGTTCGCAAGGAATAGCCATAATAAATATTACTAGGCATAATAAGAACAGCTCAACAATGAAGAAAATAATATGTAACAATGATCCCAAAATGTACGGTTCAACAACAAGAAACTAATACGAGTCAAATAATTCCAAATAAGGGCAAGTCAACTAAGGCATAGGATATCTAAGCTTCTTTTAAATTTGGAAAATTACGAAAGAGATGCAACAAATTCAAATAAAGGTAGGCAGCGGAAAGATAACCATAACCTCAATTAAGGGTGAATATTTGCAAAAGGGATAACTACAACTTCAAATAAAGATAAGCAGTTAGGGGAAAGACAACATGGCAATAGAAGAGATAACCATTTCAGTTAAGACACATATGAATCAAATGAACAACAAGAGTGGATCATGAAGCAGTTAATTCTAATAAAAGCAGGTAGAAGTGAAACTAGTACTTTAGAAACATAATCATAATGAGAACAACTGCATATTCAGTGAATACAAGGACCTAAGAACCCTAAAAGGCCAATTTTCCACAAATAATTCTGAGCACGTACTCATCATCTCGTGTGCCTGGACTACAATTATCATAGAAGACTCAATTCCTAAGGGGTAGTTCCCCCACACAAAGTTAGGCAAGATACTTACCTCAAAGAAGACAAACCGATACTCAAAAATGAACTTATCGGTGAAATGGCTTCCGACAAATTTCACAAAACCCGAACACCCATTCCGATACGAGGTTAACCATACTAAAATTATCAAATTCCGATACCACATCCTTCCTCAAAATATGATTTTTTATTTTAAAAGTTTTCTTCAAAAATCCCCATTTTCCTCACTCAAAAACACTAACTAAATGATAACAATAAAGAAAAGATCATGGAATATAATAAATTCTAGGTGAAGAACACTTACCCAATCGATTAGCTTGAAAAACCCACAAAGAATTGCTCAAAACCGAGCTCTACAATTCAAGATATGATAAAAATGGCCTAACCCTCTATGTGGAAAATATCTTCTGCTGCCCATGTGTTTGTACATCGCGATCGCGGAAGAGGAGTTGCGATCGCAAAGACGAAATGGCTACTAGCCGGAATTGTTGATGTACGATCGCAAAAGATCATGTGCGATCGCGAAGAAGGAAAATAATGGCCTGGGAACTGGGCTACGCGAACGCTTGAAACGGCATGCGAACACGAAGGAGGGGAAAGCACACTTACGCGTTCGCGGATAGAACTATGAGAACATGTAGAGGAAATGGTCACCAGCTCCCAGCTCCCACCTCCTAGTTTCTACTACGCGAACATGATGAAACGGATGCGAACGCGAAGAAGGGGGAAGGCAGGCTTCCGCGATCGCGGAAGGAGTTATACGAACGCGGAGAACAAATAATTCATCTTCCAAAATTACACTGTGCGAACGCGGAGGAAGTGACGCGGACGCGATTAAGGAAACCAGATGACAAAAAACAACAGTCCAAAAAGAGGAGGAAATGGCCCGTAGCCCATCCGAAACACACCCGAGGCCCCCGGGACCCCGTCTAAACACACCAACAAGTTCCATAACCTAACACGGACTCACTCGAGGTCTCAAATCACATCAAACAACGTCGAAACTACGAATCGCACTATGAATCGAACTTATGAACTTTCAAATTTCCAACTTCTAAAACTCGCGCCGAAACCTATCAATTCAACCAGTAAAGACGTCAAGTCATAAATAACATAACGGAGTTGTTCCAACTCTCGGAATTGCATTCCGACCCTGATATCAAAAAGTTCACTTTCGGTCAAAATCTCTGAAAATTCAACTTTCGCCATTTCAAGCCTTAATTAGCTACGGAACTCAAATTCACCGTCCGGACATGCTTCTAAGTCCAAAATCACCCAACAGAGCTAAAGGAACAACTGAAACTCCATTCCAGAGTCGTCGTCACGCAGTTCCAACTACGGTCAAAATCCTAAGACTTAAGCTTCCGTTTTAGGGACTAAGTATCCCAAATCACCGTGAATCATCTGGTAGCTGAATTCAACAACGCATGCAAGTCAATACACATAATACAAAGATGCTCAGGGCCTTATGCCGCCGAACGAGACTTAAATTCTCACAACGACCGGCTGAGTCGTTACAGCCGGTTCGTCGAGCAACCCTACAGTGATGATGCAGCCCCATATGCCATACCAAAAACCTTCAAAATGCTGCCCTACCTCAGGATATGCGACGGCACGACCGACGCTGAGGATCATGTGACTCATTACATCACCGTCGTAAAAAGCAACGACCTCGCCAAAGAACAAGTGTCTTCCATTTTGCTGAAGAAGTTCGGCGAAACCCTCACAGGAGGGACGCTAAACTAGCATTCGCAGCTATCAGCACGATCCATAAAACTTTTGAAGAAATGGACGACAAGTTTTTAATGTCCCACATCGAAGCCAAGAAGGCTGAGGTAAGTGTGAATGACATATTTGCTCTTAAATAGTCTCTGGGATTTCCTTACCCGGTTCAACCGAGTAAGGTTGATGTTCCCAAATATATCTGAAGGGATGGCGGTCGTGGCTTTCCAAAATGGGCTGAGTAGAGAAAGTTCAAGAGCAACTAGAAAACTATTGAGTTGGTTGATGAAGTACCCCCCGACCACTTGGGACGAAATACACAATGCTTATTGTGCCTAGGTCCATGCAGATGAGGATGACCTCAACGGGCCAACCCACCGATTAACCTCGGTACAAGCCGAATCAAGAAAGGATCGAAATGACAATGCCAGAAGAGATCATCCAATTCCACGACCTAACAGGGTATGTCATCAACCATATATCAGGACGGTCGTCGCGCCCTCCCCCCGCTACGAAAAAGGTCCATCCAGACCAAGGACGGGAACTCATCGAAACAACAGAGGTATGCGCCTCTATTATCTACTCACAATTTTTGTGTGTCACCTACAGAGATAGTCTATGCCCTGGATAAGCTCGGGCCAAAAGTGAAGTGGCCGCCAAAGATGAGATCGAACCCAAACACCAGAAAGTCCGATGCCCTTTGCGAGTTCCACCAGGAACAAGGGCACAAAACTGAAGATTGCATCGCCATGAGGCAGGAAGTCGTGAACATGCTATGACAAGGATACGTTAGAGAGCTTCTAAGTGATAGGGGAGAGCTAATTTTGCCAAAGGACACGAACACCAAGGATCACCTAAGACACCCTCGCTAGCTCGTACCATCAACATGATCATCAGCGGCGACGACGATACCTCTATCAAAAGCGTGAAGTTCATCACTACCCACAAACTCAAGCAATCTATCACCCACGAACGGTACGACGAACTCGAAAAAAGTATCATCTTCGACAAGTAGGACACCGACGATTTGGATTTTCCTCATAATGACGCCATCCTTAATACTCTGCGAATTTTAGATATTGATGTTAAATGCATTATGATAGATGACAGGGGCAGTGTGTGAATTATCCATCCCTGAGTACTTACCCAAATGAAACTCGAGGATAAGATAGTACTGCGTTGCATCACGCTAACTGGTTTTAACAATGCAGTTGAACGGATATCCGATAAAATTACACTCCCCATTCTGGCCGGTGGTGTAACATTGAAAACAACATTCCACGTCATGGACCAGGACATCGCATATAGAGCCAAAGTAGAACGACCGTGCTTACACCCCATGAAAGTCGTCCCCTCCAGCTTGTACCAAATCATACTCGTTTCCTCACTTGAGTTTTGTCCAGTTGGGTTTTCTCAAGGAGGTTTTTATCGAGGCGATGAAGGGAACACTCCAAGTTGAAGTATGCAAAGGCAAGGCCGTGATTACTATTTCATTTCTCGACCTCTCACTATTCTCCATATCGACCAATCGAGGGACTAGATAGACCGGGACTGGGACTGGAACGCCAGTCAACAACCCCAAAATATGTAAATTTCTTCAAGTATGTAACAAATGCGACAATATCAAGGCAATAAACTTTACACTTATCAACATATTTTTCTCGCATTTATGTTCGACCTCGCTCGAACTAATGCCCACCGGCCTTCGGCCATAATTAAATTCAGGCTATGTTCGACCCTACTCGAACTAACACCTACCGTTCCTTGGCCATAATTAAACTCAGGTTATGTTCGACCTCACTCGAACTAACACCCACCAGCCCTCGCCCGTAATTAAACTTAGGTTATGTTCGACCTCGCTCGAACTAACACCTACCGGCCCTCGGCCGCAACATTATGTTTGATCTTGCTCGAACTAAAACCTAACGGCCCTCGTCCACAACATTATGTTCGACCTTGATCTAACTAATAGCTACCGGCCCTCGGCCACAACATTATGTTCGACCTCGCTCGAACAAACACATATAGGCCATCGACCCAATATAACGAAAAGTCACGACCAAACAAGTCGACGACCTCGGCCATATTTCAACGCACAATGAAAGATCAAAGGCAACTAAGAAAATGAATCAAAAACATACAAGTTCAGAAAATAAACAACAGGAAAAGAAGCAGATGCAGAGAACAAATTTGGCATTTCATACTTAAAACATATTTTACAAAGGCTCGTGGAGACGCTGCCAAAAATACACAAGAGTTTACAAAAATGGAAGAAGACAAACTACTAATCACGACTATCATGATCTTCTGCGCCTTCACCGCCTTGACCATAAATATCCTCGCCACCTTGATTACCCCCACCTATGCTGTCCTCACCCTCAGGATAAGCAGTGTCATACCAAGCGTCCTCTTCAAGTCGATTTACACCTTCATCATCACCCTCATCGCCCTTAGGTGTGGAGGGATCATACCTGCAAGCAACTCGAGCTTCACGAGCCTTGACCTGAACTTCCTCGAGGGAAACCTCAGAAATGAACCTCGCCTTATGAAAATCTCGATACATATCCAACTGAGCCTCGACGTGAATCCATTCCTCATACAATTCCCGAGGAACACTGGGAAAGTACGAAGTATGAGAAGTAGAGGGCTGCAGGAGCAATTGATCCTTCTCAGCTTCCAATGCGATCACACGATCAATAAGGAGGGCATTATCCTTCTCCAGCTCTTCGACCCTCCCCTCTAGTCTATCCTCCTTAGTTTTTCGCCGTAGACTGTCATTATCCCGCTCGACCCGAAGGGTGCTATTCGCTAGCTCAAGCATCTCCAACCTCCTCTAAGCGTCGAATTGGAAAGATTCCGCCTTCTCAAGCTCGCTATGCTTCTCAACAACTTCACCATTGAGGCCCCCCGGCTGAAGCCGACTTTCTTCTAATTGCCTCTGCAGTTCGACCACTTGCGCTTGAAGGTCACTGCATTGGGACTCCACGCTCCTACTAACCTCAAGCTCCTCTTCACGACACCTCAACATCTCTTCGAGGATGCGACACTTCTCAATGGCCTTTACCAGCTCATCATCTTTCTCCTTCAACTTATCCCGAAGGGCCTGCATGTTGCCACCCTCCTCAAGCCGCCGACAAAATTCCTGGTACTTGCATCGATATTCAAAGTACTTGTTTTTCAACCTTACAAAAAATTTCTTACGCCTCTCCTCCCTTCAGGCGCTCTCGATCTCCAAAATCACCATCTGCGACTAGAAAAGGAAAAGAAGTAAGTAAGAAACAAAAACGCCCCGAAACACAAAGGCAAAAAGAAGAGAAGAACAAAACATTAAACACTCACTCTAAGGGCAAGACCAGCAATGCTCCTCGACAGAGTAACGTCGTCCAACTCTTTAAGGGTCTTACCCTCTATCTTGGAACAAAGGGGGCCGAGGATGGGGACAACGTCCTCCATATTCTTCAGCAAATCACGATCCACAGGGATCGCAATGGTCTTTGTAGACCCATCCAGCCTTACCTCGAGCTGGGTAAACCCTTCCCCCATCATCTTCAGGTTGCCAACATCAACGTCTGAACCCGTCTCATAACCTTCTTCAGGAATGCCTTTTCCTCTCTCATCGGTCGGCAAAGAACTATCATCAGCTTGCCGTGAAGTCGACGGCACCTCTGCCGCAAAGTGCTAAAAACTCCAGTGGCTGGCCCTTCGGCCTCCGTTATCACAGAAGGGAGAGATGTACCCATGTCGACGTCCGCCAACTTGGAACCTCAGATACTAGACCGACGTCATCTTTGATGACAATGGTCGCCATCTCGAGCAGCATAAAATTACCCTCCATTAAGTCAGCGGCCCCATCACCAGTATCTATAGACCTCCTCTTGCGAGGCATCAAATCTTCCCTCTTCCTCATCTTTGTCTACGAGGCGGTATGGTAAAGGGGCCACGGTTCCCATAGCCGAGGAAGGAGCAAGACAAGACACACCAACAGGGGCGCTAGAAGAGGTAGCCGTGAATGAAGAAGGAACCGGGGCCCGATCCGAGGTGGACACAGTCGAGGAGGGGGCGGAAGCCGAGGCCTTAGCATTCTTCCTCTTTTGGAACGCAGGTGCGGGAGCTCTCGGCCTCTTCAAGGACCCCCTAGCTTAAGTTAAGGGAAGTACAAAGGGGAGAGAAAGTCAGCCAAAGTAAACCAAAAAGGAGAAATAACTAAGAGGCCGAAGACAAGAACAACTTACCAGTCTAAGGGAGATGGGGCCCAAACCTTTTGAAGAAGCCCGACAACTCGTGTATCCCCACTATGTGAGGAAGGAGTCAACCCACCCAGTCGGAAATATCATCGTCCAAAGGGGGAGGCGAACGCGTAGCTGCACAAGAAGGGACATGATATTAGAACCACGGTCAAACACGAAGGAAAAATTGGATACCTACAAACAAAGAAGTGGGTACTTACGAGTACAATTCTAAGCCTCAAGGAAACCATCGGCGTTGGCCACCACATCCTAAGTTCTAACAAAGAAAACGTTGAGCCAGAATTGGCAGTTAGCTTTGTCGTCCATCTTCACCACCAAGCATTTACCTCCTCGGTGGCGAAGATTCAACATCGGCCCCCTATAAAAGATGGGGGCGAATAGATGCGTCAAATGTCGAAATGTGAGATCGACCCCAGCCAGCTCCGCAAATTTGGTGAGCATCATTATGAGTTTGAAACATACGGAGTGAGCTGAACTGCACAATCACCATAGAAGAAACAAAACTCCTCCGCCAGCGGAAGGAGAGGAAGATTGTAGCCGACGTGAAGGGGTAGGCATAATACCCAGGATGGTGGACCTGTACCGCATCCCACCCGGCAGGGATCAACTCGACGTGATTGGGAAGGCCATATTTAGACTTAAGCTCTACAAAATTGTCCTTCTTCATTGCTGATCTAAAGGTTCCGGGCTCGGCTTCAGGAAATGTCTAGAAATCAGACTTGGTATCGGGGTTACGAGAAACTATCTCCTCCACCATTGGGAAGCTTCCATCCTCGACGACAGCAGAACGTTCTCCGCATGAGGGGGAGACGCTATTACTAGAGGGATCGTATGACTTCCCTCGCTGGACTCAAAAGGTATATTAGACATGTTTTAATGAAAGAGATAGAAGTACCAAACAACGGAGGATTAAAAATCCTCAAGCTGGAATAGAGGGGAAAGATACACAACAATGGAAGAAGAGGAACATGATATAGGGTTTTGATACAGGAAATCTGTAAACTTTGATATTACTCACTCACATCCCTATTTATAAGGATTCAGGCATCAGAACCGAAAAATCGGCTCATTATTAGCCGGTACCAGAACCAAAGCGACAGGTCCAATCAGGAGTCCCACGCAAAATGAAGCAACGCATAGGGAATACACATCATAATGACGCATGACATCATGACGTCATCTTGATTCATGTACAGCACAACTCCAACAAACCAACCGTGAGACGGAGCATCCAAAATTTATGGCTCACGAAGGGCTACGTTACCAGTTTGCCTCAATCATCACGACTCACTCAGCTCGCCCAATCATTTTGACCGCAATGAACGGAATCTGTCATCAAGCTTTCCTAAGGCCGGCCTCGATAAGCAGAGAGACTAAATGAATAGGTCAAAATTGCCCTTCGAATATTCAGGGCGAGATAGCATTACTGGAGAAATCCTCAAGCTACCACTTATTAAGATGGTCCAAGTAGCCGCACGACCCATGGTCGAGGAGGCGATGAAAGTCATAGTCAAGGTGCCAACAAGGATTGAGGTCGAGGTCAAGTACGTTCAATAGAGTTGTAACGACTAGTTTTCAAGATATGATATCAAAGAGAATATTCCCTTAGATATTCTCTGCACTTGTACTTTTAGGGTTTCGTGGAAGTATGTCCCGTACAAATAGGATAAGAAACAATGATAGCCAAAAGATTCATTCTTTGTGAGAAATCATGTTGACAAAAAGATTCCATCTTCGCTCGTTACAAAGATCTACTTTTCACTAAAATTCTTATTCAGATCCGAAAAATCCTCGATTATTCAAGAATTTGTCTTTCAATCATTATCAGGAGGAAGGTTCATTTATTTCATCTTTTATTGATTGAATCATTCCCCTTATCTACTTAAATGCCATTTATTGTTGCCTATCGAATATTATATGCTACAATACTGTTCTTGATTTTTTCATAGCATTTATCACGTGGTTTCTTTATTGTCCACACGAACACCTATTAATTCCTTTTTCTAATATCAAGATCAAAGGATATTATTATTAACTAGGATAAACCTTTATTTCTATAAATTTAATTATTTGAACCAAGATTTATATTTTTGGTCAAATAACAATGTCATGTGCATAACAAATCCACTGAAGATCAGTTAATAGTTGAATAAAGTAACTAAATTACCCCAACTATCAAATAAATTAATGAAATCTCCTTACCTTCTATTGTATTTCAGTACTCTAACATCGTGTCATATAAAAGTAGAATAATTTGAATCTTGTCTATTTCTCTAAAAAGCATATCTGGGAGAAATTGGAATTATTAATGATTGAAATGTAATAAGATTAGAATTGATTTTGTAAAGTAGAAAATGACTAATGGATATATTGTCTGAAGTTGCACTGGGACGCGCGCATACTTCATACGCGATTGTCTCAAGTTTGCACTTCGATGGACTAACTTCAAACGCGATTGACTAAACTCATATTAAAGAAAAACAAAGAAGAAAATGGGAGGTGCCTAATTTTGTTGACAATTTTGTTGAAGACAATGGGAGGTGCCTAACTTTGTTGACAACTTTGTTGAAGAAAATGAGAGGTGCCTAACTTTGTTCAAACATTATATGACTAAATCAACAACATGAAATCTTCTTTGTAGTAGTTGAATGTCATCTCTTACTATAAATAGAGACCTCCATTCTTTATTTTAATCACACCAAAATAAGAGAGAGGCAATAAAAGTAAGAGAGAGTAATCCACAAATTGTAGTCTGTGAGATAAATAGTGAGTTTGAGTAATATTGAAGTGAAGTGGTTTAAATAAAGAGTGTTATTTCATTCAAGATTGTAGTAGTCTCTTGACACTACTAAATTTTAATATTATAGTGATTATATTNGAAAAACAAAGAAGAAAATGGGAGGTGCCTAATTTTGTTGACAATTTTGTTGAAGAAAATGGGAGGTGCCTAACTTTGTTGACAACTTTGTTAAAGAAAATGAGAGGTACCTAACTTTGTTGAAAAATTATAGATTAAATCAACAACAAGACATCTTCTTTGTAGTAGTTGAATGTCATCTCTTACTATAAATAGAGACCTTCATTCTTCATTTCAATCACACCAAAATAAGAGAGAAGCAGTAGAAGTAAGAGAGAGTAATCCACAGATTGTAGTCTGTGAGATAAATAGTGAGTGTGCGTAATATTGAAGTGAAGTGGTTTAAATAAAGAGTGTTATTTCATTCAAGATTGTAGTAGTCTCTTGACACTACTAAATTTTAATATTATAGTGGTTATATTACTCCGTTCGGGTATTGTATTTTACTCATTAAAAGAGTTGGTATCGTTGTTACTCTCTTGTGTTATTATTATTTGTCGTGGATATTATTTCTGGGAGGGATTATTATTTTTCCCAACAACGTGGTATCAGAGTCATGGCAAATAATGGTACGATATGTTTTCAGTACCCCCGTCTCACAAAAGATAATTATGAGAAATGGTGTCTACATATGAAATCCATTCTTGGCTCTTAGGATGTGTGGGAAATCATAGATAGAGGGTATGCAAAACCCGATAATGAGGAAGCTCTGCCTCAAAATGAAAAAGATGTCTTGGCAAAGACAAGGAAGAAGGATCAATAAGCCCTCACGCTCATCCATCAATGTCTAGATGATGCCATGTTTGAGAAGGTGACAGATGCTACCACCTCAAAGGAAGCTTGGGAGAGTTTACAAAATTCTCTTCAAGGAGTTGACAAGGTGAGGAAGGTAAAACTTCAAACTCTAAGGGCTGATTTTGAAGTTTTAAAAATGAAAGAATCCGAAAGCATTTCAGATTATTGTTCAAAAGTGAAGGCTGTTGTAAATCAATTAAAAAGATATGGGGATGATATAAAAGATATCAGTGTGGTAGAAAAGACCATTCGCACTTTAACACTTAAATTTGATTTTGTGGTGTGTGCTATTGAGGAGTCTAAAGATTTAGACTCTATGATGGTAGAGCAATTGGAGGGTTCTTTACAGGCCCATGAAGAAAAGATCAAGAGGAGTCAAGAAGTGCCATTGGAACAACTTCTTAAAACACATGCATCCTTCAAAGATTATGGAGGTAAAAAGAGCTATCGAGGGAATGGACGGGGACGAGGTCGTGGAGGCATGAAAGAGAAAGAAGTAACGGTAACAACTTCAACAATAAAGTTAAAATCCACCAGACATTCAGAGATCGTGGTTGTGGACATAGAGGAGGAAGAAGACGTGGCTACTACCAAGAAAATAATAGACAAAGGTATGACAAATCCAAAATTGAGTGTTATAATTGTCATAAATTTGGCCATTACTCTTGGGAATGTCGAGCAATGTTGAAGAAAAATTTAACCTTGTTGACGATAAGAAAGAAGAAGTTGAGTCAACGCTATTGATGACACTCAAGGAAGAAGAAAGGGATGATTATAGCTCGTGGTATTTGGACAATGGAGCAAGCAATCATATGTGTGGATGCAAAGAGAAGTTTGTGGAGATCAATAAAATGGTGAGAGGTAATTTTTCCTTTGAAGATACCTCAAAGATTCAAATTGAAGGGATAGGTACGATTCTGATCTCTTGTAAAGATGGTAGTCACAAGTTAATTCAAGATGTTTATTATGTCCCAAAATTAAAAAATAATATTTTGAGTTTGGGCCAGCTTCTTGAAAAGGAGTATGACATCCACGTGAAAAATATGCATCTTTGGCTTAGATATTCAAGTGGAATTCTAATTGCTAAAGTGCATATGGCTAAGAATAGATTATTCTCTCTGAATCTTAAGACAATTGATGCAAAGTGTTTGAAGGCTAATGTGCAAGATGAATCATGGTGTTGGCACATGCGATTTGGGCACTTAAATTTTGAAGCGCTCAAATCAATGGGAGAAAAGAATATGATGCATGGGATACCATCAATAAGCCATCCTAATCAATTGTGTGAAGCTTATTTTCTTAGAAATCATGAAAGGAGGAGTTTTCCAAATGAGGCTATGTCAAGATCAACCAAGCCGCTTCAGCTTGTTCACATTGATGTGTGTGGACCAATCAATCCACTTTCCTTTGGTAAAAGTAAATACTTTCTACTTTTCATTGATGACTTTAGTAGAAAGACTTGGGTTTATTTCTTGAACCGAAAATCTGAGCTTTTGCTGCTTTTAAAAATTTCAAAGTACTTGTAGAAAAAGAAAATGGCTATGAAATAAAACCTTTAAGGTCCGATAGAGGAGGCGAATTCACTTCAAAAGAATTTAATGACTTTTGTAAATCTCATTGAATTTGTCGCCCTCTAACGGTACCTTATTCACCCCCAACAAAATGGAGTTGCAGAGAGAAAGAATCGAACGATTCTTAATATGGCTAGATGTATGTTAAAAGCTAAAAATATGCC
>AWOL01S0116250.1:24257-41634 GCA_000715115.1 Nicotiana otophora
CCCCAACAAAATGGAGTTGCAGAGAGAAAGAATCGAACGATTCTTAATATGGATAGATGTACGTTAAAAGCTAAAAATATGCCCAAGGAATTTTGGGCAGAAGCTGTATCTTGTGCAGTTTATTTGAACAACAGGTCTCCAACAAAGAATGTTAGAGATCAGACCCCTCAAGAAGCATGTAGTGGTAGAAATCCAAGTGTCAAGCACTTGAGAATCTTTGGGAGCATAGCTTATGCTCATGTGCCACATCAAAGGAGAGCGAATCTTGACGATTGAAGTGTCACGCATGTGTTTGTTGGCTATGATACGAGCTCAAAGGTCTACAAGCTATATAACCCAAGTAGCGGCAAGATGGTAGTAAGTCGTGATGTTGAATTGGATGAAGAATTGGCATGGAACTGGGAAGCTCAGGAAGAAACTTTATATGATTTTCTTTCATACTTTGGTGATAAAGAAAAATCAGAGACCGTGGAACCTGTGCAGGATACAACTCCACCTCCTTCTCCATCAAATGCTGCATCTCCCTCTGCTAAAAAAAGTTCAAATGAACAACCGCAAAGGATAAGGAGTATTCAAGATCTCTATGAGGACACAGAGGAAGTTACTAATTTTGATTTTTTATATTGTCTCTTTGCTGATAGTGAACCAATGAACTTTGATGAAGCTGTTGAAGACAAAAGGTGAAGACAAGCCATGCAGGAGGAGATCGAGTCATTAGAGAAGAACAACACTTGGGAGTTAACAATACTTCCCAAGGGTCATCGAACAATTGGAGTTAAATGGGCATACAAGGCAAAGAAGAATGGTGATGGAGATGTGGAGAGATACAAGGCACGACTTGTGGCTAAAGGCTACAAGCAAAGGCAAAGCATTGACTATGAATAAGTCTATGCACCTGTTGCCCGCATGGAGATGATTCGTTTGCTTATCTCTTTGGAGGCGCAAATGAAGTCGAAGATCCATCAACTAGATGTCAAGTCAACTCTTTTGAATGGCTATCTTGAAGAAGAAGTCTATGTTGAACAACCATTGGGCTTTGTGGTAAAAAACCATGAAGATAAAGTGTTGCGGTTGAAGAAAGCTTTATTGGATTAAAGCAAGCCCCACGAGCAAGGAATAGTTGCATCGACAAGTATTTTTAAGACAATGGGTTTACTCGTTATCTCCATGAATATGCTCTTTACCTTAAAGTTCATACTAATGGAGATATATTACTTGTTTGTCTTTATGTTGATGATCTTATTTTTATGGGTAATAACCTAAGTTTGTTTGAAGCTTTCAAGAAAGATATGTCTCGTGAGTTCGAGATGACAGATGTAGGGCTCATATCATACTACTTGGGCCTAGAAGTGAAGCAGATGGAGGATGAAATTTTCATCTCTCAAGAAAGCTATACACAGGAGATCTTGAAGAAGTTCAACATGCTCGATTGCAACCCCGTGAACACACCGATGGAGAGTGGGAAAAAATTGTCCAAGTTTGATGAAGGAGAAAATGTGGATCCTATATTTTTCAAAAGTCTTGTGGGAAGTTTGAGGTACTTGACTTGTACTAGACCAGATATACTCTTTGAAGTTGGAGTAGTAAGCTGCTTCATGGAAGCTCCTACCTACACCCATTTGAAAGTCACTAGAAGAATTCTTCGCTACCTAAAAGGTACGATCGACTTTGGGTTATTTTATTCTTCTTCTAATGCTTTCAACCTTATAAGATTTTGTGATAGTAATTATGCGGGAGATATTGATGATAGAAAAAGCACAACTGGCTTTGTGTTTTTCTTGGGTGATTATGTTATTTCTTGGAGTTCAAAGAAACAGTCCATAGTTACTCTCTCAACTTATGAAGCAGAATATATAGCAATAACATCATGTACCTGTCATGCTATTTGACTAAGAAGATTATTGAAGGAGCTCAATTTGCCATAAATTGAAGCTACAGAGATTTGTATTGATAACAAATCTGCACAGGCACTCGCCAAGAATACGGTGTATCATGATCGAAGCAAGCATATAGATACAAAATATCACTTCATCAGAGAGTGCATTTCCAAGAAGGAAGTCAAGCTCAAATATGTGAAGTCTCATGATCAGGCTGCAGATATCTTTACAAAAACTCTTAAGTTTGAGGATTGTCAGAGATTGAGATCAAGTCTTGGAATGAAAAAGAAAAATCAAAATTAAGGGAGATATTTGTGGGGCTCATATTAAAGAAAAATAAAGAAGAAAATGGGAGGTGCCTAACTTTGCTGACAACTTTGTTGAAGAAAATGGGAGGTGCCTAATTTTGTTGACAACTTTGTTGAAGAAAATGGGAGGTGCCTAACTTTGTTGAAAAATTATAGGACTAAATCAACAACAAGACATCTTCTTTGTAGTAGTTGAATGGCATCTCTTACTATAAATAGAGACCTCCATTCTTCATTTCAATCACACCAAAATAAGAGAGAAACAATAGAAGTTAGAGAGAGTAATCCACAGATTGTAGTCTGTGAGATAAATAGTGAGTGTGAGTAATATTATAGTGAAGTGTTTTAAATAAAGAGTGTTATTTCTTTCAAGATTGTAGTAGCCTCTTGACACTACTAAGTTGTAATATTATAGTGGTTATATTGCTCAGCTCGGATATTGTATTTTACCCATTAAAAGAGTTGGTGTTGTTGTTACTCTCTTGTGTTATTATTATTTGTTGTGGATATTATTCCTGGGAGGGATTATTATTTTTCCCAAGACTATGCGTCCTTGAACTTCATACGTGTTTATCTAAAGTTTGCACTGTGCGAGTGAACTTAAGATGCAATTGACCGAAGTTTGCACTCTGCAGATGCCATTGTTTGAAGTTTTCACTGTGACGGGCGAAGTGGGCTAACTTGGTCCGAAGTTTGCACTAGAATGTATGAACTTCATGATTGTTTGAAGTTTACACTGGTACTGGTTAACTTCAGGCCTAAGTTTTCACTGAAACAAGCGAACTTCAGACCTCATGTTTCTGATGTTTGCACCGTTATAAGTGAACATCAGACTCACTTGTATGAAGTTTGTACTGGTGCAAGCGAAACTTCAGATTTATTTGTCTGAAGTTGAAGAAAAAAATTACACACATATGTGCTATGAAAACCTGCAAACAAACCATCTGCAATGCTCGCTAAAGTTTCTGGTCCTAAGAGGGACTAACTGTTTTTGCAGCTTGTGATTCATAGAAATGGCCTTTAGAAGAAGCATGCTTGTACATGAAGTAAGCCGCCCCTCTCATACTCTGTGATTGTGGTTTATGATACCGAATTTAGGTCCAGTTTGACAACAGAGCCGTCAAAATAGGCTTGTCGGTGAGGCACCCCAACCCAGCCCACTACTTGGTTAGGGTTAGGCTAAAATATTTCTAGCTAATTTAACAGTAGGGCTTAAGGCCCAGCCCAAATTAGCCCGCCGACCCTTGAAGCTTGATAGAAATTAGGCGGGCCGGCACTAGGGCAAAAAAATAAATAAATAATTTTAAATTTAAAAAAATAAAGAAAGAGTCAAAAGAGTCAAGTCTTACTCACATGTAAAACTTGACCATTTGAGTCTTTTGAGTAGAATTATTAATATGGTTTCTTGAAATGAATCTGCAAACTTGACCATTTGAGTCTTTTGAGTAGAATTATTATAATATGGTTTCTTGAAATGAATCTGCTTGAATCATTTATTTTTATCTGGTAGACCGTAGTTGGAATAAGTATTGTGCTTTTGCACATTCTCAGTACTTTGCTTACACATTGTTTCAACAAAATAGAAAAATGCAGTTCATGTTGTTTTATTAAACCCTTCAGTTTATTTTTTTTTCATTTTAACCATATTCTACATGTATGTGACTATTATGCAAGTATATTCTGATTTGCATATGTCCATAGTTTGGGTTAGGATTTCTTTTTGTGAAGTGTCTTTTCTTTTATTTCAATTATTGATTGGTAATTCTTAGAATTTAGCTGACTGTTTATTTAACAGCTAAAATCCTTTTGTTTGCAAATAAAGTTGACTTAATTGAATACAATGAAGTTTTATGTAATATTGATATATTATCCGGTGAAAATTTATAATTTTATAATCTTTACTTGCTTACACATTATCATATATTAGATATATTAATAAATTTTATAAAATTATAGGTTCGAATTTATATTGGAAAAAACCTCATAAACAAAAGATTGAAAAAGATGAATGGTTAGCCCGTCCCAGCTTTTGGCCTGCTTAAGGTTAGGCTGGGCTGACTATTTTGAGGCCCTTTTGAAAGTGGGGCCGGCCCGTCCTAATACATCAAATTTCATGGTACATGAGGCCTGGGCTGGACTGGACTGGGCTAGCCCATTTTGATAGTTCTACCGTAGAACTTCTACGTGACAATGCGGGCACAATCCAAATTAGTCCATCTAATATTTACGTTGATTTTGGTTAAATTTGTATCTCAAATTGACCCATAATTTTATGTTTTTATTGATTGATGATATGTTAATTATAGCCATATTAAAGGAAATAATATTTTGTGGTACTTGAACAAATTAGTAATTAGAAAACAAACAAAGATATTAAAATTTGAGTTGGGCAATAGTGTGTTGCTTAGCCCATTGACCCAGTAAGTAATCTTTGACAGATTAATGATTGATTAAGCTCATTATTAAAGAATACTTAACCCAAATAGCATCTCGTCCAACTACTTAAACTAAAAATAGCCCGTAAAAGTATAATATGTGCATAATTTATGTATTATATATGTATAATTATGTATAATCAATGTATAATCTATGTATATAACTAGAAAAAATAAACTATGAATATAACCGCCTATTTGTGTGAAGATCCCATTATTAAATTCAGTGAAAGTCGCCTATTTGACTCTCCTATTTATGTGATTATTAGTATTCCAGTTCCAAGAAGAAGTAGTTTCTAGATTACACTATATATGTCGTGTTGTATACATAGAGTAACGGTCCAAATTGTTTGACCATAAAATATAGATCTTAATTCAAATAATTAAATTTATATAAATGAGGGTTAATCTCTGCTAACAATAATATCTCTAAGATGGAATTCTTGAAAAAGCTACAAATATTATGTAGATATAGTCGGACAGTGGCAGTAACATGCAATACGTATTCTAGAAAGCAAAGGTAATAGTGTAGCATTCAATATCAATGAATAGCAATAAATGACATTTAAGTAAATATAATGAACGAGTCACTCAAGAAAGGATGGAATAAGTGGATATTCTTTCTAACAATGATGAATGATAGACAATCCCTTGAATATTTGAGTTATTCTAGGATATAGTGAAAAGGTATAGAAAAGAATCTCATTGAAAATGTGATGTTTGTATCTAAGCAATGAGATCCAATTCTCTTTCTCAAGTCAAAGTGATTTTTTTACAAATGAATATCACATGTCCCCTATCATTATGTCTCTTTCTATTTATAGGGAACATGTTCCTAAAAACCCTAATAGTACAAGTGCAGAGAATATTCACTAGAATATTATCTTTTCCGTCATATCTCGAAACTAGCTATTACAGCTCTGTTAAAGGTGCTCGACCTTGGCGTTGATGAAAACTTTTCGACTTCGGTCTTGCTAAATCTTCGATCACGGTCCTGCTAACTCTTCGACCATGTTCCTGATAACTCTTCGACCACGACCTTCGTTGATAATTAGATTACTTCGACGCATGGCATCGCATGAATGTTTTACTAACACTATTTCGACTAATAATGAATTTTGACTCATACAGTTAGTCCCTCTGCATATCGAGGTCGTTCTCGCAGACGAGGTCGGTAAGCGGACAATGTCGTTCATAATTTGGTTTTATTGAGTTGGTTGAGGTCGTGGTCGTGGAGATGGGGCTATGTGGCCTTTTGAGGCTCGCATATTTTGAATGTTTTGAATTACCCGGGAAGCCTGTTGGAGCCATCTCGTCCAAGAGAAGAAGTGACGTCGTGACATCATGCTTCATAATGATGTTGTTTCCCGATGCGTTGCATCGACTCAGGTGTGACTCTTGATTGGCTCTGTCGTTTCAATTTATGTGTTAATCATGACCCACCATTTCGATTCTGATGCTTCCCAAATCTTATAAATAGGAGAAGATTTGTCGATTTTGGAACTTTTTAAACTCTTTCTTCTCTTCTGGCACTAGCTTACCCTTCATCTTCTTTGTAGAGCCTTCTTTTCTCTCTGTTTCTGTGACTCACTTACTTTCTCATTCCCTCTTGCTTGTTTTTCTCTTTCACTATATTGCATCATGTCTGACGTACCTTCTAAGGCCGGCGAGGGGAGTCGCGTTGCCCACTTGGCAATGGTATTTCCTTTTCATTGGGAAATAATATTGTGTAATCCCAATTCCAGTTCCGATCTTACCAAAGTACCGGATGTTGCGCCTAGAATTTTTAAATCACTGATGACACCTAAAGAATTGGCAGAACTCATGGACAAATTAGGCCTTCTTATACATGTTGAGCTGATCCTGGCCAGAGGAGATATGGTACAGGTACACCGCCCTAGGTACTGCTCCCTTTATGCCTATCTATTCCTCATCGGCTATTCTCTTCCTCTTCTCCCTATAGTGGAGGAATTTTGTTGCCTTAACGGTGTTTGCCCGGCTAATCTTGCACTGTATGTCTACAAGGTGATAAAGATGTTGGCCAAATTCGGCGAGCTGGCTGGGGTCGACCTGGCACTATAGCACTTGATACACCCATCTTCTGCGGACCGCACATTTGTGCTTCTGCGCCCTTTATTGCCTTATTCTTCGGAACACTCCTTTTTTAGTCGGATTTCATCTCGAGAGACCAAACTTCCAGTATTCCTGCAATTTGCACAATTTTATTAGTTTTGGGAACACAATTCAATAATTTCGGACTAAAATAAATGCTAAAAGGTGCTAATAAGCAGTCAAAATCCTCACTTATCACTTGTTCGCCCCTGGGTTTTATGAGGGGATGATGTTGAACTTTTTCCACCGAGGATGTAAGTGCTTGGTGGTAAAGATGGACGATACAGTTAATCGTCATTTCTAACTTAACTTCTTCTTCATCAGGACCGAGGACGTCGTGACCAACATCAACGGCTTTCCCAAAGTTTGGAACCACACTCGTGAGTGCCCTGTTTCTTTTTGTTCTTACTTCTTACTTTGCATTTTGATTGATGATGATTTTTTGTTTTCCCTTTTGTAGCTAACAATCATCCTCCTCCTCTGGCCCCTCATATTTCAGACTGGGTCGAGCGACTCCTCCCTTACATCGTAGGGATCCTTGATTGGCCAAGCTTTTTCAAGAAGTTCAGGCCTACTCTCCCTTCGACTGGTAATTTCTTATCTTTGGTCGCATTCACTCTGTCTCCTATTATATGCGAATTCATTTTGTTAACTTAGTACTGTCTTTTTCAAGCAGGGGTTCTCGGAGGAGCCGAGCACCAGTGCCTTCTTTTCGTAGGGCAACTACTGCCTCTTCGACTTTGGCTCTGGTTAGAGCCACTGTATCTTCCGCTACGGTCTCGACCTCTACTATCGTAACTCGGGAGCCCGTCTCCATTATTTCTGCGGCTCCTACCTCCCGACGTTATTTGCTAATTGATGAGAAAGATGCCTCGACGAAAAATGGTGGTTTAATGCCTCATATGGACGTCGGGGGAGAGAGACCGGTAGCCGTGTCATAGGAGATAATGTCCTTGTCCTTAGGGAAATGACCATTGTTCATATCGAGGAGAGCCTGGAGGCAAGTCTTGAGGCCCCTTGTTTGGAATAAATGAGTATGCGTCTTATGGGGTAGGCGGTCGAAGGCATGATAGGCGATGACGACCCTGCTATTTCAAGGTAGGAGAGGCCTCATCTTCCGGGGTCGCAGCGGACGTGCCTTCCTCAACTAATGATATGGGGAAATCCGTCGTTGAGAAGGATGTCGAATCTGACTCCGACATGGACGTAAACGAGTTGAGGATGATCGCCGAGGGGCTTACTCAACTTGAAGTGAGGTTAGAAGGGGGTTCGAGGACTATATCGATCCTAATGGACCGTAATCTTCTTGTGGATACCGAGAAGATTATCCCATCCTTTGTCCCTCTTTGTTCTGAAGTTGAGGATACAACCCTCAAGACTATAGATGACAGTGCCTTGTCGAATAACATTGCCGGCCTCGCCTTTCGGGTAAGTAGATTTTCTATTTGTTATTTTCCTTAGGTTTTGTTCTTGTAACGACCCGATCGATCATTTTTAGCTCTAGTGCATCGTTCTGCGGTTTGAGGCCTTGGGTAGCTTTACTTCATGTATCATGACTTGTACGTGTGGTCGGAATTGAATTTTGGGAAGTTCGGAGTTGTTTCGGATGGAAAAATTCTCAATTCGGAAGCTTTAAGTTGGAAGAGTCGACTAAGATTTAACTTTTGAGTAAACGACCTTGGAATAGCGATTTGAAGGTTTTAATAGGTTCATATAATGATTTCGGACTTGGGCGTATGTTTGGGTTGAGTATCGGGTCGCCCGCGAGGATTTCGGCGCTAATCGTGGAAGGTTGGCATTTTGCAAGTTTTAGAAATTTCCTAAGTTTGACTTGAAGTGGAATTTTGTGTTGTCGATGTACGTTTAGAGTTTTGGGCCTTGGAGTAGATTTGCATTGTGATTTGTGACTTGCACACCAAATTTGGCGTCATTCCGGGATGTTTTAGTATAATTCGGACGCGCTCAGCGAATTTTGAAGTTTGAAAGTTTAAAGAAAGGTTTCGATCACCGATTCATACTTTTGATGTTGTAGGGCGTGATTTGAGGCTTTGACTAAGTTCGTATCGTCTTTTGGGATATATTGATACATTTGGATAGGGTCTCGGGGGCCTTGGGTTTGAAACAGATTGAAAATGGATTTAAATTTAGATTAAGGAAATGCTGGTTTTGGCCAAGTGCTGGTGCGACTGCACCTTTGGAATTTTGGACGCAGGTGCGAAGCCGCTGAAGCGGACTGCTCAACGCTTAAGCGGGATATTGGTGCATGGGTTAGGTTCGCGGAAGCGACGTTTGAACCGCACCTGCTATGGCGCAGATGCGGCTTCTTGGAGTGCAGAAGAGAGGGAGCTTGTCACACCCGCGATGATGCAGGAGCGGTACAGTTTCCGCACGAAGGGGCGGGCTCTAGTTTTTCTCTTGCAGCAGTGGAGTTTTGGTCGCATAAGTGACGCCGCAGGTGCGGCTCCTATCCGCAAGTGCGAAAATATCGCTGGGCAGAATTGTTTTAGGAATGAGATTTGGCTCTTCTTCTCTCATTTTTCACTTGGGTTGGCTGAATTTCGGGAGCTATTTTGAGGGGATTTTCATCGAGCATCACGAGGTAAGTGATTCCCAATACTTGTATTATATATATATTTTAACATGGAAATTCATGGAAATTAGGGGAATTTAAGGGAAAACCTAGTATTTATAATTTCGGATTTTGACCCCATTTTTTGGAAGTGGAATTTTGAATAAACTATGTATGTGAGTTCGTAATGTTATGGGTAACGTTTATCTTCAAAAATTTTCGGAATTCGGGCACGTGGGCCCGAGGGTTGACTTTATTAACTTTTCGAGCGGAGTTGAGAATTTTATAAATTGTTACATTGCGGGTATCAGAGTATATTTTGATTAAATTGCACATCGTTTGACTAATTTTGGATTAGGGGGCATCAGTTTGAGGTGTTAGAGAGGCGTTAGAGCCGGATGTGAAAACTTCGGAGCGACATAAGTCTCATGTCTAACCTTGTCAGGGGGAATTTACCCCGTAGGTGTTAGATTCTTATGGGTTACATATTGTGGGAGCTACGCACATATGAGGTGACGAGTGTCCATGCGTATGCTAGAATTCCTGATTATGTCCGGTTTGATGCCATGCTTTAATTGTACTATTTGAGTTATCCTTTCCTATTTAATTCCTTCATTTCACGTTACGACTTGAGACTAGGCTTGCATAGAATGATAAACTCGCTACTGTAGAGATTTGACGAGCTACTTGATTAGCCGCGGAATAATTGTGCTTCCCTTATGCATTTCTCCCACGTAGTGCGTTTTGACCGAAAAACTTTCCTCAAAGTTCATAACTCAAACGTTTATTCGTGAGTGGCGTCAAGAACCCGTTAAAGCTTCTTAATCTGGATGTTCGCCTCGGTAGTATCATATTCTTATGGGATAGGGTCGTTCGCCTCGACAGTATCATATTCTTATAGGATCAAGCCGTTCTCTTCGGCAGTATCATATTCTTATGAGATCGGGTCGTTCTCCTCAGCAGTATCATATTCTTATGGGATCGGGCCATTCGCTTTGGCAGTATCATATTCTTATGGGATTGATTCGTTTGCCTTGGCAGTATCATATTCTTATGGGATCGGGCCGTTCTCCTTGGCAGTATCATATTCTTATGGGATCGGGTCGTTCGCCTCGGCATTTTTATTAAACACTCTAATGGGATTGGGCCGTTCGCCTCGGCAACTTTATAAAAACACTCTTATGGGATCGGGCCATTCGCCTCGGCAGAATCGTGCGTAATATCTGATAAAAAGCCACTGTATCCATGAGATTTACTGGTTTGAGTCGTAACGACCTATTTTGTGGGGACCATATTATACATATACTCTAGTTGAGGAGGTAACCGATATTTGAGAACTTATGTTCACTGTTTAGAGAAGAATCGTACCACGTACCTGTACTTGTTTACACTGTTTATTTATCATGCCTCATACTTGTTTACTTTTCTACTGTACTTCATTTATTTGACCACTAGTAAGTGTCGATATCGAACCCTCGTCACTATCTCTCCGGGATTAGGCTAGATACTTATTGGTTACACATTGATTTATGTACTCATGCTATACTTCTGCACTTATTTTGCAGGAATATACATATTTTCGGTGGCCTTTTGGACGTAGAGGCACAACTATTACGGGGACTTTACGGTGAGCTGCACCCATGTTACGATCCACAACGTACAGAGTCACCATCAGAATTATTTACATTTTTCCTGTCTAACTTGTATTCCAGACAGATATTGTATTGCCATCGTACCTTCTAGTAGATGCTCATGCACTTGTGACACCGAGTTTTGGGATGTGCTAGTTGACGTTAATAGTTTTCCTTTAATATTATCACCTTTTATTTTGTGCCTTACTAATATTGTATGTATCCACAATTTTAATTATATTAAATCCCTTATTTAACAAAGTTTATGATTTCAAAAGTAATAAAATGAGTAATTATTTAGATGATTCACCGCTGACTTGCCTGACGACGACGTTGGATGCCATCATGGCTTGTAGTGGATTTTGGCTCGTGACAGTTCTTTCGTAGGTTATAACTTCATTCGTTTTGTAGACGATCATCCCGGAGAGTGAGAGTGCTCGCAGGGAGCAGTGATGGAAATATATTTATGGGAAGTTGAAGGATAAGTACTTTAGATGCCTTGAGAAGTATAGGGAACTTTGGTGCCGGCTCCGCAAAAGCGGGGATGTGCGCCAACTGAGGGATGACTTGAAGGCAAGAGATGGGGAGCTAGTGCGGATGGTGGGGAAATACAGCATCTTGGAGGGGAATTTAAGGAGGAAGGAGGAATAGCTCGAGCTCAGCATGGGGTCGAAGCCTAGTGCAGTGATCTTCAAGCTCAGGTGGTCTTGCTGCGAGGCCAACTTGAGGAGTGTTAATTTAGGGTGGACGCCCTTAGTGGCGAGATTGCTGAGAAGGCGGAGGAGGTAGAGAAGGTGGGGTCCGCTTGGTTGGAGGCTTTGAGGAAGGCAGGGTCTCTTGAGGTGGTGAACGTACTCTCCATTCTGAGCGGGAAAATGATTTAGCAACAGCAAAGCTTAAAGAAGAGCGGCTCGATGAGAGGATTGGGGAGTTGGAGAAAAAGACCTCTGATCTTTACGATCGAGTAGCTTCTTTGGAGGCCGAGAACGCTAAACTGCTTGAACAATCATCTTTACCTGCGGCTTTCGGCTTTCCCAACATTCTTTGTGATTTATACAAAGAGTGGATTCATGCTGAAGCCCGGCTGGATGTGCTTCGCGAGTTGCATATAGCGGGCTCCGTTTATGCTATAGATTTTGAGGGTGCTCGTAGCAAAGCTTGCGAGGCTCGGAATGCATGTTGTTATGATAAACCGTTTACTCCTCGTCCTGGTGAAGAAGATAAGGGCGACGAGGATGCTATAGATCTCTTTGAGGACGAAGCCTGGTATGATTCCATATACCCTCCGGGCGAGGATGGCGAAGGTGCTGGGGGCCGAGATGGTGATGGAGTTGGCGGTTAGCGTGGTGATCATGCTGAAGATCGAGCTGGTGAGGATGTTGAAGGCTGCAATGGCGGTGACCAGTAGTTGTCTTTTTGACTTTTTGTGTATTTATTGCTGGCGTCTTCACGAGCCTTTTGTAAGCAGATTAAGTATATGAAATATCAAAGTTGTTCCTTGCATCCTCTTCTAATCTTGTGATTTATTTTCTATACTTGTGTATTTTTGTTTCTTTGTTGAGATGTGGCCGAGGGCCGATAGGTGTTTATTCGAACGAGATCAAACACTCTCTTTCATTAAATCATGGCCGAGGGCCGGTAGGTGTTTGTTAGAACAAGGTCAAATGTAACCTTTCGTTAAGTCGCGGGCGAGTGCTGAGATTTGTTTGTTCAGACGAGGTCGAACGTAACCTTTCGTTGAGTCACGATCGAGGGATGGTGGGTTTTTGTTCGGACGAGGTCAAACGTAACCTTTAGTTAAGTCGCGGCCGAGGGCCGGTAGGTATTTGTTCGAACGAGGTCGAACGCAACCTTTCGTTAAGTCGCGACCGAGGGCCGGTAGGTGTTTGTTCGAGCGAGGTCGAACATAACGTTTCATTAAATCGCGTTAATCTTTCATTAAGTTGCGGCTCAAGCCTAGTGTTTGTTCGAGCGAGGTCGAACATAAACTTTCATTAAATTGTGTTAACCTTTTATTAAGTTGCGGCCGAGGGCCAGTGTTTGTTCGAGCGACGTCGAACATAACCTTTAATTAAATTACGGCCGAGGGCTGGTGGGTATTTTTTCAAGCGAGGTCGAACATAACCTTTAATTAAATTGCAGCCAAGAGCCGGTGGGTATTTGTTCGAGCGAGGTCGAACATAACTTTAATGAAAATTAGGTGTGCTGATAAGCGTAAGTTTCTTATTGCTTTGACATTGTTGCTTTGGTTACATACTTGGAGAAAATTACAGATTTTGGGTGTTGGCTGGCATTCCTATCCTAGTCTACCTAGTCCCTTCATTGTTTGACTTGGAGAGTATTGAGAAGTCGAGCAATGAAATAGTAACAACGGTCCCACCCTCACGTACTTCGACCTGAAGTGTTCCCTTCGCCGCCTCGTTAAAAACCTCCTTCAGAAGACCCAAATAGGACAAAACTCAAGTGAGGGAAAAAGAGTCAACTTGGGGGACACCTTTTCTCTCAGAAGTTGAAATACTTTAGGTGGCTGATGTTCTAGTTGTTTGGTAGTTGCTTTCCTTCCATTGTCTCTAGTTGGAATGAACCCTTGTTCGCTTTGGCTGCAATTTAGCATGGACCATCCCAATTTGTTCCTAGCTTGCTTTCTTGGGTGTCTTTGCTCGCTTGAGTTTTGGCTTTCAATACATAGTCCCAGACATTAAGTGGTTGAACCTTTGCTTTCGTGTTGTAATAGCGTTCTGCTTGTTGTTTTTTGGGGACCATTCTTATGTATACCATATCTCTCCGTTTATCGATTTTGTCCTGTTCTTTCTTTCTACCCTCGTCGTTACTCGTACTGCTTTCATGAGAGTATCTTAGGCTGGGTTCTCCAACCTCGACCGGTATAACTGCCTCGGTCCCATAGACCAGAGAGTAGAGTGTCTCCCCTGGACTCGTCTTCAGAGTTGTTCGGTAGGCCCATAACACTTCTGGTAGTAATTCGAACCACAACCCCTTAGCGTTTTCAAGTTTTTTCTTCATGATGTTTAGTATGGATTTGTTGGAGGATTGTGCTTGCCCATTACCCGCTGGGTGATATGGGGTTGAGAATATCCTCTTGATATGCCATTTCTCGAAGAACTCAGCAGTTTTCTTTCCTGTGAACTGGGGTCCGTTGTCACAGCTGATTTCATTAGGTAGGCCGAATCGGCAGATGATGTTTCTCCATATAAAGGTGATTAATTCCTGTTCCCGTATTTGGGAGAACGCTCCTGCTTCTACCCATTTAGAGAAATAGTCAGTAAAAACCAAATGGAATCATACACTACCTCGCCCTACTGGGAGGGGGCACACGATGTCCATTCCCTATTTGATGAACAACCAAGGGGAGGTGACCGAGTGGAGGTGTTCGCCAGCTTGGTGAATCATCGGGGCATACTTTTGGCATTGTTCGCATTTACTCACGAAGTTTGCGATATCCTTTTTCATGGTGGGCAGTAGTAACCCGCCCGTATGAGGCATCTAACCAGTGCTCGATTGCTGGAGTGAGCTCCGCAATGGCCTTTGTGGACTTCTTTGAGGACACAATAGGTTTGGTTCGGGCCTAAGCACTTTGCTAGAAGGCCGCCGTAAGTCCTCTTGTACTGGTCGCTATGAAGGAGACTGTATCTGGCCGCTTGCATTTTTAGTTTCTTGGCCTCTTTTTTGTCGCCTGGGAGTGTGCCGTCCTACAAATATACGATAACGAGATTGCACCAGTCCCAAGTTAATTTATGGTTCTTACCTCGATTTGGTCTAGTGATGAGTTGAGGAGGTGGGCTACGCTTTTATCTGCAGTTGTGATGGTTTTGGTAGCTGCAGCTAGTTTGGCGAGGCCATCTTCTTAGGCATTCTGTGCTCATGGGATCTGATCAAGCTGGCACTCGTCGAACTCAGGCAATAGCTTGCAGATTTCGGTCTGGTATTTTTGCAACCTTTGCTCCTTGATTTGGAAAGCCCCTGTGACTTGGTTGACTACGAGCTGTGAATCGCAGTATAGTTTCAACTGTTTAGCCCCATACTTGAGTGCTAGCCTTAATCCTGCAATTATGGCCTCATACTCGACCTCATTGTTAGTCATGCTCGGGTACCTTATGGACTAGAAAATTACTTCACTTGATGGGACCTCGAGTACGAGTCCTAGTCCGAACATTGATGCGTTGGATACGCCATCGGTGTACAGGACCCATAGGTCTTGTGTTTGGAGGAAGCTTGGATGGCTTCCCTTTCGACTTCGGGTTGGTGTCGTTCCCTATTAGGTCGCGGAATAGGATGATCTCTTCTTGTACTGTCTCTTCGTTCTTTTTTGGACTCGGCTTATACTGAGGTTATCCGGTGAGTTGGTCCGTTGAGGTCGTTCTCGTTTGCTTGGAGCTCGGCACAATAAGCATTGTGGATTTCATCCCAAGTGGTTGGAGGATACTTCATCAATCAACTCAACAGTTTTCTAGTTGCTCTTGAACCCTTTCTACTCAGCCGGTTCTGAAAAGATGCGACCGCCATCCTTCAGATACGTTTGGAAGAGTCACCCTTACTCTGTTGAACCGGGCGAGGAAGTCCCTTAGTTCCTCTCCCAAGGACTGCTTGATAGCAAATATGTCGTTTACTCTCCCCTCGGCCTTCTTGGATCCGTCATAGGCGGTTACGAACTTATCGGCCATTTCTTCGAAAGTTTCTATGGATCAGGGGTTGTAGCTGCGAATACCATGTTAATGCCCCTCCCGTGAGGGTTTCACCAAACTTCTTCAGCAAAATGAAGGACACTTGTTCCTTGGCGAGGTCGTTGCCTTTCACGGCGATGACGTAGTGAGTCACATGATCTTCAAGATCGATCGTTCTGTCGTATATCCTGAGGTAAGGTGGCATTTTGAAGGTCTTTGTGATGGCATGCAGGGCAGCATCATCGCTGTATGGCGGCTTTATGAATCTGGCGGCGTCCTTTTTTGGTAGCAGCTTAGAAGCGCCCTGTATCTTGTCAACTCGTTCTTGATGCTATTTCTTCTGGTCTTGGAGTGCCTTATTTTCATTCTCCATTTCTTCCATCCTCTTTAGAATGGCAGCGAGGGCGTAGTCACCTACACTATCAGTAACATTGTGAGTTATACCTGTCGTTGGAGGGAGGGGTCGATTGCACTGCTCGTCTGTTTGTTGTATCGTGCAAGCCCTTGCATTTTTTGCAGTCATGCCTGGAGCGGGTTTGTTGAGGACGCTTGCTAGCGTGTCGGTCAACCACGCCTCGAGGAGTTTTTCACAGCTTGGGGCGTCCCTTCCTCTGTAGATGTGGAGGGCTCTTTTATGCTGGGTTTTGTTATACTGCAGTGTGGAGGTGGTGACCTCTCTCGCCTAGGGGACGCGTTGGGCGTCGTGTCCTCACCTACTGTTTCACAGCTTTCGTTGATGACATTCATGAGGTTGGTTGGGAGGTCACTTGTTATTTTTGTCCTTTCTCCTCGGTTACCTTCCATGTAGGGTTTTGTATACACAAAGAAAGGAGATATCGGGGGGTTTTTGACGTTAGTGACTTGCGTTAATTGTAGACCTAGAGGAAATTAAAAATTTAACTAAGAAATCCCCACAGACGACGCCAAAATGTTTGAACAAAAAATATAGATCTTGGTTCAAATAATTAAATTTATATAAACGAGGGTTAATCTTAGCTAACAATAATATCCCTAAGATAGAATTCTTGAAAAAGCAATAAATATTATGTAGATATAGTCGGACAATGGCGGCAGCATGTAATAATTATTTTTGAAATCAAAGGTAATAGTGTAGCATTCAATATCAATGAATAGCAATAAATGACATTTAAGTAAATAGAATGAATGAGTCACCCAAGAAAGGATGGAATAAGTGGATGTTCTTTCGGACAATGATGAATGATAGACAATCCCTTGAATATTTGAGTTATTCTCGGATCTAATGGAAAGGTATAAGCAAGAATCTCAGTGAAAAGGTGATGTTTGTATCTTTGCAATGAGATCTGATTCTCTTTCTCAAGTTAAAGTGTGCTTTTACAAATGAATATTACATATCCCCTATCATTATATCTCTTTATATTTATAGGAAACATGTTCCTAAAACTCTAATAGTACAAGTG
This sequence comes from Nicotiana otophora, assembly GCA_000715115.1. Taxonomy (NCBI): domain Eukaryota; kingdom Viridiplantae; phylum Streptophyta; class Magnoliopsida; order Solanales; family Solanaceae; genus Nicotiana; species Nicotiana otophora. Next base: position 41,308 of record AWOL01S0116250.1, read on the forward strand.
CAAAGAATATTCAATAGAAAATTGTCTTTTGTGTCCTATCTCGAAACTAGTCATTATAGCTCTGTTAAGGGTGCTCGACCTCGGCCTTGATGACAACTCTTTGACTTCGGTCTTGCAAACTCTTCGATCACGGTCCTGCTAACTCTTCGACCACGTTCCTGCTAACTCTTCGACCACAACCTTCATTGATAATTAGATTACTTCGACGCGTGGCATCACATGAATGTTTTGCTAACACTATTTCGACTAAAAATGAATTTTGACCCATACAACACATACTTTAACTTGGAGAGTAGAGAGTAGATATCCAGGAACAGATTCCGTAAA
>AWOL01S0116261.1:0-15414 GCA_000715115.1 Nicotiana otophora
ATGTGGAGCCGGTGGCCATTTTGGATCGGCAGATTCAGAAGTTGAGGTCAAAGGATATAGCTTTAGTGAAAGTGCAGTGGAGAGGTCAGCCTGTGGAGGAGGCCACCTGGGAGACCGAGCGGGAGATGCGGAGCAGATATCCACACCTATTTGAGACTCCAGGTATGTTTCTAGACCCGTTCGAAGACGAACGGTTATTTAAGAGGGGGAGGATGTAACGACCCGCCCTCTCGTTTTCGAGAGTTATAGCCCTGTTTTCCCCATTTCTGCTTTCTTTTATGCTTTTCAGCTATATTATGATATATCGGGTTAGTTGGTTCGGGTCCGGTGTGGTTTCGGAGTGAATTGAGACACTTAGTCTCTAAAGTAGAAGCTAAAGTTGAAAAAGTCAACTAGATATTGACTTATGTGTAAACTGCCTCAAATTTGAATTTTGATGGTTCTGTTAGCTCCGTTAGGTGATTTTGGACTTGGGAGCGTGTTCAGAATGAGATTTGGAGGCCCGTGGTAGAATTAGGCTTGAAATGGTAAAAGTTAGAATTTTGACGATTTTGGTCGGTAGTGAAAATTTTGATATCGGGGTCAGAATGGAATTCCAGAAGTTGGAATAGGTTTGCGGTGTTATTTTTGACTTGTATGTAAAATTTGAGGTCATTCGGACGTGGTTGGTTTAGCGGGTTTCGGTATCGTTGGTGAAATTCGGAAGTTTAGAAGTCCTTAGGCTTGAATCCGAGTGTAATTTGGTGTTTTGATATTGTTTTGAGTGATTTGATGATTTATCTAAGTTCTTATGATGTTGTGGGATATGTTGGTATGTTTTGTTGAGGTCCCGAGGGCCTTAGGGTGATTCCGGGTGATTAACGAAATAAGTTTGGAAATTAGAGGAATTGTTGAAGTTGAACTTAACTGTCATAATCGCACCTGCAGATGTCTCATTGCAGGTGCGAGCCCGCAGAAGCGAGTGGGAGATCGCAGATGCGAGATTGGAGGAGCTAGGAAAAAGGCGCAGGTACGATGAAGTTTCCGCACCCACGATGGTCGCAGTAGCAGAGGGAGATGCGCAAGTGCGCTTTCGCAGGTGCGAGATTTGGCCACAGATGCAGAACCTGGGATCTTAAGTGAGTTATGAGCTTGCGATGGTAATTCCATAGGTGCGGCGTCGCAGAAGCGGAAAAAGGGGTCGCATATGCGGTTTCACTAGGCAGAATGTATAAATTGAGGACTTCGTGATTTTTGCTCATTTCCACCATTTTTAACTCGGGCTTTGGAGCTTTTGGGTGATTTTTGAAGGGGATTCAAGGGTTTTCACAGAGGTAAGTTGATTGAGCTCTAATACTCCTAGCTATGGTGCTTTCCCGTTGATTTCTCATCTAATTAGTGGGGTTTTGAAGTGAAAATTGGGGGTTAGGGCTTGGGATTTTGGAGAGTGTAATTTGAGAATTTGAGGAATCAAATGATGTCGGATTTTTATGAATTTCATATGATTACACTTGTGAGTGAATGGGCTTTCGGGTTTTGTGACTTTTATCGGATTTCGAGACATGGGCCCGGGGGTCGGATTTGAGTCGATTTTGTGTTTTGAGTCTAATTTAGTAGTTTTCTTGTGGAATTGATTCCTTTAGCATATATTAATGGTATTGTATTGCTTGTGGCTAGATTCGGGACACTCGGAGGCTGATTCGAGAGGCAAAGGCATTGCGGAGTAGAGATTTGCTCGGATTGAGGTAAGTAACGGTTGTAAATCGTTACTGAGGGTATGAAACCCCGGATTTTTGTGTCATGTGACTACTTGGAGGTGACGCACATGCTAGGTGACGGGCGTGTGGGCGTGCACCATTGGGGATTTGTGACTTCGTCTATCCCATAGCAACTATAAAGTTGAACAACCTGTTGTAGCTATATGCTCTTTATGTGCTATAGAAAGATTTACTGTAAATCATGCTAGATACCAGGTCTAGGCCTTATGCCAGTATTGTTTGGACCCTTAGAGGTTGTTTTTTGCTGTCCTCTCACTGCTTTAGTTGATATCCCGTACTCAGCCATGTTCATGCATTCTTACATCATAGCTCAGTCTCTGTTATTCTATTTGTTGCATCATGTTAATGTTGTTTGGGCTGATTTCTTTGATTTCTGAGAGCCCAAGAGACCGGAGAGGTTTATGACTGAGTGAGGCCGAGGGCCTGTTTGTGAGGTATTGTACCTTAGCACGTGAGTTATTCATGCAGATTCTGATACAATATTATAGCACGTGAGTTATCCGTGCAGATAATAGCACTTGGGCTGTAGGAGCCCCTCCGGAGTCTGAACACCCCCAGTGAACGCAGGTACCTACTGAGTGCCGAGTGACGAGTGATGGGTGATTGGGAGGCATGAGCGATTGGGAGGCATGAGTGATTGTGAGGTTGGAGTAATTGGGAGGACTGAGTGATGTTTTGCCCGAGGGGCGGTATATGATTTCATCCGGTGTGCTCATAGCTGCTTTGAGTCCATGTTTGAGAACTGTTGGAAGATATTTTTATTAGTTTTAACTGAACTGGATTTAAATAAGCCGATTTGACTTAAACCCTGGTTTTAAAGCGTACTGTACTTTACGGAAGTTTTGTGATATGAACTATACTTGAATCTAGCTAGTCACTACTTCTCAGCCTTAATTTACTGTTGTTACTTACTGAGTTGGTGTACTCACGTTACTCCCTACACCTTGTGTGCAGATCCAGGCATTTCTAGCCACGGTAGCGGTTGTTGATATATTCAGTAGTTGATCATTGGAGTTAGCAAGATAGTTGTCTAGCGATCTCAACCCTGTTTTCTCCTTCTTTATCTCCCCCTTAGTTGTATTTTGGATTTTTCCCAGAATATATGTTAGTCTTATTGTTGTTGGACCAGTTTTTAGTAGGTGCTCATGACTTAGTGACACCCCGATGTTTGGGGCTTTTCATTCCGCATTTCTATTTTTGAGTTCAACCCTTATTTCTTTTATGAAATTATGCTATACAAGACGCCTTTTGGCATATCTTTGAATGAATTGTTATAGTATTGTGGGAGTCGGCTGGCCTAGTACCATCGATAGGTGCCATCACGACAAGTTTGAGTCTAGGGTCGTGATAGCCCCATTATGAGTGATGAGGAGCAGAAGAGACTAGAGAGGTTTGGAAGGCTCAAGCCTCCAACATTCAGTGGGGCTGAGTTAGAGGATGCTTAGGACTTCTTGGATAAGTGCCAGTGGATTCTTCGCACAACGGGTATTCTGGAGACTAGTTGTATAACGACCCGACCAGTCGTTTTGAGCTATAGCATGTCGTTTGGTGGTTTGAGGCCTTGAGTAGCTTCACTTTAGGTATATTGACTGACACGTGTGGTCGGAATTGAATTTTGGGAAGTGCATAATTGATTTGGGAAGAAAATTCTAATTTCGGAAGCTTTGAGTTTGAAGAATTGATTAAAGTATAACTTTTGAGTAAACGACCTCGGAATCGAGATTTGAAGGTTCCAATAGGTTCGTATGATGATTTCAAGCTTGAGCGTATGTTCGAGTTGAGTATCGGATCACTCGGGAGCATTTCGTCCTATTATGGAAGGTTGATATTTTGAAAGTTTAAGAAATTCTTAAGTTTGACTTGAAGTGGATTTGTATGTTATCGATGTCCATTCGGGATTCCGAGCCTTAGAGTATCTTTGACATGTCATTTATGACTTGTGTGCAAAATTTGAGGTCGATCGGACCTGATTTGATACGTTTCGATACAAGATATGAAATTTGGAAATTTATAAGTTTGATTCGAGGCGCGATTTGTAGTTTTGATGTTGTTTGACGTGGTTTGAGGCTTCTACTAAGTTTATATCATATTTTGGGATGTGTTGGCATATTTAGTTAAGGTACTGAGGGCCTCAGGTGGATTCCGGATGATCAACGAATTGAATTTGGACTTGGAAGAAGTGCTGAAGCAGCTATCTTCTGGTGTAACCGCACCAGAGAGGTTTTGGCTGCAGGTGCGAAGCCGCATAAGCAGTTCTGGATGGGGAAGGCTGGGACCGAAGATGCGGTCGAGTTCCGCAGAAGCGGGACCGCACTTGCGCACGAGGAGACACAAAAGCAAAGGCACAGAAGCGCGTATGAGGGCGCAGATGCGGAGTTGAGGGGCCTGAACAAGGACCGCAGAACCGGTATTTTGGCAAAACCTGCAGGACCGCAGAAGCGGTCAAGTGACCGCAGGTACGAGAGGTAGCTGGGCAGTGTGCTCTTTTAAGAATGGGATTTGGCCCATTTTCTTTCATTCTCTCTTGGTTTGGGCGACTTTTGGAGAGGTTCAAGTGGAGGTTTTTATCATCGATGGCAAGGTAAGTTATCTCCACCTATTTTGAGTTAAAATACATGATTTTTACACGGATTCAAGCATAGAAATTGGTAGAAATTATGAGATTTTGAAAGAAACCTAGAAATTGGTATTTTGGGATTTTTACCACGAAATTTGAAATGGAATTTGGAATAAATTATATATTTGAGTTTATAATATTATGGGTAATGTTTATCCTCGAAAATATAAGGAATCCGGGCACGTAGGCCCGAGGGTTTCCTTTATTGACATTTCGAGCGAAGTTAAGAATTGGTTCAAAATGATTTATTACGAGTTTTGGAGTATATTTTTATTGGTCTTCACATTGTTTGACTAGTTTTGGAGCAACGGGCATTGGTTTGAGGTGTTAGAGAGGTTTTGGAGCCGGTTATTGAACTTTGGAGCGAGGTAAGTCTCATGTCTAACTCTGTGAAGGGGAAACTACCCCTAGGTGATGTATTTGATATGCGTTACTTGTTGAGGGGCTACGTTACGAGGTGAGGTGAGTCCGTACGTAGATAGATTCATGTTATTGTCCGGGTAGATTTAGGTTCACACCATGCTATACTTATATTATAGAAGTTATCGTTGCTCGTTTAATTCCTTTATTTCGCATTACGACTGGAGATAGACTCACGTAGAGTGATAGACTTGCCATTATAGAGATTTGACAGGCTTCATGATTTGCCATGGAATAACTATACTCTCCTTAATAATTTCCCTCGAGTTGTGCGTCTTCATCGAAAAATTTCCTTAAAGTTCATAACTCACATGTTATTCGTGAGTGGGGTCAATGACCCGTCAAAGCTTTTTATTCTAATGGGATCGGGCCGTTCGCCTCGCCAGTGTAATAAAAACATCTATAGTTCGTGTCGTTCGACCCTCGGCAATGCGCACACTTTTATGAGATTGGGTCGTTCGCCTCGACAGGATTATGTACCACACTCTCATAGGAGCAGATCGTTCGCCTCGACAATTTAATAGATGCAACTATGGTTCTATACCAGGTTATGATGGGATCGGGTCATACGCCTTGGCATTTCTATAAAATTTTCCCATGGAATCTTGTTTATTAATCGTCAGGAGCCAGTGTATCTAGGAGTTTTCCTAATTCAAATTTTGACGACTTGTCTGGTGAGGTCCATTATATATACATATACTCCGGTTGAGAAGGTAACTACTAAACGAGAGTTTGAGTCTACTGCCGAGAGGAGAATTGTACCACATATTTATACTTGTTTATTTCGTTTATTCATTCTGCCCCATATCTGTTTACCTCTTGTTGTATCTGTCATATTGGACCACTAGTAAGTATCGGTGTCGACCCCTCGTTACTACTTCTCTGGGTTAGGCTAGATATTTACTGGGTACGCGTTGTTTTACGTACTCATGTTACACTTGCTACACATTTTTGTGCAGGTACATATATGTCTGGTGGTCTCTTGGGCGCGGAGGCACGGATATTATGGGGACTTATCGTGAGCTACATTTCATGTTACGATTCGCAACCTGCAGAGTCTCCATCAGAGTTATTTATGTTCTCCTGTCTAAGTTGTATTCCAGACCTATGTTGTATTTTATTATATTTCCTAGTTGATGCTCATGCACTTGTGACACCAGGTTTTGTGGGTGCTTACTGGTTGTTTATTAATGAAGTTGTAAAAATATATTACCATTTACCCTGTGAATTCTATTTCTTACCATTTAATTAATAAGAATTATGATTTCAAAAGTACCAAAAATGAGTAATTAAGTTAATCATTTACTGTTGGCTTGCCTGACTGCAGTGTTAGGCGTCATCACGACCTTTAGTGGATTTTGGATCGTGACAGCTTGGTATCAGAGTGTTAGGTTCACATAGCTCTCACGGGTTATGAGCAAGTCCAGTAGAGTCTTGCGGATCGGTACAGAGATGTCTGTATTTATCTTCGAGAGGCTACATGGCTGTTTGGAGCACTTCCCTTCTTGATTCCTCATCGTGCGATTTGATTCCTTTGAGGCTTATGCCTTTATTTTCTTCCTACTCATTCTTATACGATGTACAACGCTCGTGTCAATTGGGCATCGAGGAGTTGCAGTGGTACTATAGATGTGGAGCAGGATGTTTCTCCCTGCGCATTCGAGCAAGTTATTATCGTCTTCTTGCGAAAGGGTGTTCCATCATTTTTGCTCAGTAGTTGTATTTCTGATGGTCTTGAGACTATGCACAGGTTGTTATGATGTTCAGACGTTGTTATCGCACAGTGTTGATGAAATGGTAGGGTGCTTATCTATGTGTCGAGGCAGTGAATGACTTGGAAAGAGGATTTTTCTCAATGCATGATTCAGAGGTTCATAATTTAATTCCAACGGAGGAAAGACAATCGGTCTATGGATGCTCGGGCTTTGGTTGATGGAGTAGAGAGACTTGATGTTCTCGAGTGTGGAGGAATTCTCATTTTGATGTGGTGTTGTCGTCTTTGTTGAATGCATTAAGGTTCATCGGTGTTATGGTTTTCTTTGATTTGCCTTCGGGCAAGGTGTCATGAAATAGTGCCTAAGAAGCAGTTGTCAGATATGGCAGGTGTATGATGGCTTTAGAATCGAATTGACCTTTCTAATGCTAATGGCTCGGGAAAGATGATCTTCGAAGAGGCTTAGAGTTGGTAGCAATTTACCAGGTCAGGTGCTACAGTGATGGATTTTGCTTTGATGTAGTATTTGGGCAGTCAAAGACGAGAAAGGACAAGGCGGAAGATGTCTCGCGGTGGTCGAATTACTAGCAGGTCAAGTATAAAAAGCGAAAGTCCATAAGTTGCTTAAAGGAGAGGGTTTAACCAAAATGAGAGAGTGGTAGAGTAGCATATGGGTTCTGTGGTAGGAAAGCCACCCGCCTTGAGGAAAGTTTAGAGCAATTTGGGAATCATGGTAGGCAGTGACTAGGTCCACGAATTTTATTTGGATGCAACATGACTTTGAGTTTGGAATATATTGTCAGATTTTCAGTTGATGTCAATGGGGTGTGAACAAACTTGTACAATTGGTGGATAAGCATGGGCTCAGGAGGGTTACTAATTTCGTGGTAGTTGTACCCTATTCAGCGATATAGGACGATATCGATATGGCATTCCACGGTTGGGTTATCTCCTGTGAGCAGGGCAGCGGTTGCATGATTTCGATGAAGTTTCTACAAAGAGTTCTACTTACTACCCAACAGGAGGTCGAATGTGCGGTTGTGGCTGATGGTTCAGAATGTTTATGCAAAGTTTAATATGGGATGGTGAGAATTTGGTGGGTTGACGGTACGAGATCATGGTATTTGAGAAGGAAGAATCGTTGTGGGCTCTATATTTTGTGATGGTAGCTTAAAGCTAAGTGGGGGAGTCCACCGTCTGCGATTGGATCGCATGGTTGTCTACTTGTGCGGATTCTGAATATCGATGAGTTGGTGGGTTATTATGACTAAGGAAAGAAAACATCAGTGGTAATTCGAGTAAAAGATTTGAGGAATATGTGCTACATTTTGTCTTATCGATTCATATTCAGGTTTTGGGAAGACTTAGAGTTTATACTTCCTTGATAGGGTGTTCACATGCTAGCAGCGCACTAGAGTTTGATTATGTCCGGGACCGGGTCAGAGTAGGTGACTCTCAACAACGGTTCTAGTGGGTTCAAGAATTAAAGTGCAACACCTAAGGATTTCAAGTCCGTGGTGTGGTTAAGTATCAATATTTTGCAGTGAATTATGAAAGGGACTTGGAGTGTTCTATGTTATCATCATTCTGCGGTGCAGCATTGAAGAAATGGGAGATAATAAACTATGAGTCGTAGAGGAACTATGAGAATGTGTGTACCAGTTCAAGATGCTATTGTGTGCGTAAGGAGGATATGAGCTGGTTCATGAGTATTGAGACGATGTGGTCTCGTGATTCGGATCACTCGGGATGAGTGTGGATTGAGTTCGTTATATTTTGAATGGAGCTATTATTATTTCTAAGGCAAGTCTGGAGTAAATTAGAAGAAGTTGGTTCGGTTAATAATGGTTTGAATCAGCATAATTGTAGTAGTGATCAGTTCATTCGGTGTGTTAATGTTAAGTTATACATGTGGTTTGTGACTGTATGTGCGGGTTTGATAGCCACCGTAAGTTGATTGATTTAGAGGTGTCTAATTAGGATAGCTTGTTATGTGTAGATGGGTCCCGGAAGAGTTATGGTGGTTTAGACCACAACTTAAGGTTTGTGTTTCCTGCGGTTGTGGAATTCAGTCGTGTGTTGCAAAGGTTCTCCTGAAATAAGTTAAGTGAAAAGTTTCTATATGATGAAATGTTTATCCTATTGGTGGTTCAGGAGTTATGGTGAAATTCTCGTACTCTCGCATAGTGGCATGTTAGGTGCAGTGAGCGGCATGGGAAATTGGAAGTTGAGGATCAAGGTTGCAGTTCGGTGTTGTCAATAACGTCACGAGCTCGGATGAGCAAAGAAGAATTCAGATGTTCAGAGTAAGCTGGTATTTTCTTTATCGTCACTTGAGAATAGTGTCCTGTGTAAAAGGCTTTGTGTACTGAATTGCGGATTCTCGATTTACTTTACAACATTAGTATGACTGGTGGTATGGATGTGCAGACTTTGCTACCTGATGCGGAAGGTTGTGGGGGCGTATCCCACAGGAAGATTGTACAAGTGTGACATATAGTCACTTGATTTATTAAAGATTGAAACCAAGCATGGGGATTATGGTACTATCGCTAATGTGAGAGTTTATGTCTGAGAGGCGTTCTATTCCTTGGGTTGTGGACTGTGTGAGTTTGTTCCGAATTTGACAGTTGTTCTTATGTGTCAAGGGTTATTGTGGATCCTTGAAGGGTTATTAGCGCAGTACGATACGATCAGAATCAGCTTGAGGTCCGCTGATTGGTCTAAATATGAATGTGTGCTCTCCATCAGGCCGAGTGTATTCATTCAGCATAGCGTTGCTTACGGAGGAGTCTTCGGGCTTGGGATGTCATTTCCGTCGTCAGCTATTCCGTGTAATCTCTATTGTGCCATGTGAGTTGTGAGACAATTTTATTATTCGCACACATATTGAGGTCCTATGTAGTTTGTGGTGATTGTGAGAGCAAGATGTCTCTCGAGATGCAGGTCATTTATTTCATCTTAGTTGTGCTTGGGTTTCGTAGCGTACGACGCTATCCGTCTCCCCAAAATTTGTATTATGCACTTGGCGTGCTTGTGGTCGATATTCGGGCACTTCGTAAGTATAAGTGTTACGGCTTGATATGTGTATTTTTCTTTTTGATTGTTATGTGCGGATCGGGTGGCACTCCGCCATGGGTATATTATTTGGATCGGGTTGCACACTGCAACGACATCATGTGTGGATCTGGTTGCACGCCGCAACAGTGAGATGTTGAGTACAGCTCCCTGCACCTATTCTTGTGTGTTTTGTTTCCCATTCAATGAGGAAGGTTCGTGACATCTTTTCGGTTGTTTCATTAGCCACGTAGGCTGAGTAATTCTTTTCCAGAGTTCGCTTTTTCTTATATGTCATATTCGAGTTTGTAGCTTGTCGGTGCATTAATGGCGTCGTATGAGAATCTTGGTCAGTGTTTGAGGTGGCTTATTGCCTGAGCAGCTTGTACTGGGTGAGACGAGATAATTAGACCTGAGATCAGTGTGATCAGATTTACATAAAGTATATTAAAGAACACATATCGTTATTCAGTTTAAGAGAAGAGACTTCATGATTTGTGGATTCGGCAGGTGATTATGAGTTTCTACACATCTCTTCCATTGTGGTAGTATTGCGAGAGTTGGAACATGACTTACATGTGTTATGAGGTGTATTGTGGGCACCAAATTCATGAATTTTCAACTGTTGTGCTTGGGGAGAGATTGCCTTGGGCAAATGAGTTATGTGGTGCATGGTGTGATTTCAGCATAGATGCATGATCATGTTTTGGTATAGTGTGTAGTGATTGATACAGTGTTTGCATGTTAGAATATGGTGTCGTGGAGAATTTTGGATATTGGAATTTGGTTCTAAAGCTTGTTAGCCAAGGTAGCAGGAAGGATCTTCAGTCTGGCTCGAGCTAATGTGCTCAACTGGGTTGTGGTGGTACGGGTAGGTGCACGAGGTGTTAAACAGTTATTTTGGACAACTCTGGAGCAGTTTAGCACATTTGGGGACGAACGTATGCTTAAGTGGGAGAGAATGTAACGACCCACCAGTCATTTTGAGAATGTCAGAATCGGGATTTGAAGGTTCCAATAGGTTCGTATGATGATTTCGGGCTTGAGCGTATGTTCGGGTTGAGTATCGGATCACCGGGAGCATTTCAACGCTTATTATGGAAGGTTGGTATTTTTAAAGTTTAAGAAATTCTTAAGTTTGACTTGAAATGGAATTTATGTTATCGATGTCGTTCGGGATTCCGAGCCTTGGAGTATCTTTTCTATGTCATTTATGACTTGTGTACAAAATTTGAGGTCGATCGGACCTCATTTGATACGTTTCGGCACAAGATATAAAATTTGGAAATTTGAAAGTTTATAAGTTTGATTCGAAACGTGATTTGTAGTTTTGATGTTATTTGACGTGGTTTGAGGTTTCGACTAAGTTCGTATCGTATTTTGGGACGTGTTAGTATATTTGGTTAAGGTCCCGAGGGCCTCGGGTGGATTTCGGATGATCAACGGATCGAATTTGGACTTGGAAAAAGTGCTGAACAACTGTCTTCTGGTGTAACCGCACCTGCGAGGTTTTGGTTGCAGGTGCGGAGCCGCAAAAGCGGCCAAGAGGGTCACAAAAGCGGTTCTGGCCGGGGAAGGCTGGGACTGCAAATGTGGTCGAGTTCCGCAGAAGCGGGACCGCACATGCGCACGTGGAGACGCTGAAACGAAGGCGCAGAAGCGCGTATGGGGCCGCAGATGCGGAGTTGAGGGGCCTGAAGAAGGACCGCAAAAGCAATATTTCGTCCGCACCTGCGGGACCGCAGAAGCGGTCAAGTGACCGCAGGTGCGAGAGGTCGCTGGGCAGTGTTCTCTTTTAAGAACGGGATTTGGCCCATTTTCTTTCATTCTCTCTTGGTTTGGGTGATTCTTGGAGAGGTTCAAGTAGAGGTTTTTATCATCGATGGCAAGGTAAGTTATCCCCACCTATTTTGAGTTAAATACATGGTTTTTATATGGATTCAAGCGTGAAAATTGGTAGAAATTGTGAGATTTTGAAAGAAACCTAGAAATTGGCATTTTGGGATTTTTACCACGAAATTTGACATGAGATTTGGAATAAATTATATATTTGAGTTCGTAATGTTATGGGTAATGTTTATCCTCAAAAATATTCAGAATTCGAGCACGTATGCCCGAGGGTTTCCTTTATCGACTTTTCGAGCGGAGTTGCGAATTGGTTTAAAATGATTTGTTATGAGTTTTGGAGTATATTTGTGTTGGTTTGCACATTGTTTGACTAGTTTTTGGAGCAACGGGCATCGGTTTGAGGTGTTAGAGAGCCTTTGGAGTCGGTTATGGAACTTTGGAGTGAGGTAAGTCACTTGTCTAACTCTGTGAGGGGAAAACTACCCCTAGGTGATGTATTTGATATGTGTTACTTGTTGCGGGGGGCTTCGTACGCACGAGGTGACGAGAGTCCGTACGTAGCTAGATTCATGTTATTGTCCGGATAGACTTAGGTTCACACTATGCTATAATTATATTATAGGGGTTATCTTTGCTCGTTTAATTCCTTTATTTCGCATTACAACTGGAGACTAGACTCGCATAGAGTGATAGACTTGCCATTATAGAGATTTGACGGGCTTCATGATTAGCCGTGGAATAATTATACTCACTTTAAGTTTTTCCCTCGTGTTATGCATCTTCATTGAAAAGTTTCCTTGAAGTTCATAACTCACACGTTATTCGTGAGTGGGGCCAAGGACCCGTCAAAACTTTTTATTCTAATGGGATCGGGCCATTCGCATCGGTGGTGTAATAGAAACATCTATGGTTCGTGCCGTTCGACCCTCGGAAATGTACACACTATTACGGGATCGGGTCATTTGCCTTGGCAGGATTATGTACCACACTCTCATGGGAGCGGGTCGTTCGCCTCGACAATGTAATAGATGCATCTATGGTTATATACCAGGTTATGATGGGATCGGGCCATACGCCTCGGCATTTCTATAAAATATTCCCATGGAATCGTGCGTATTAATTGTCAGGAGCCAGTATATCTGGGAGTTTCCTGATTCGAATTATGACGACCTATTTGGTGAGGTCCATTATATATACATATACTCCAGTTGAGGAGGTAACTACTAATCAAGAGTTTGAGTCTACTGCTAAGAGGAGGATTGTACCACGTATTTATACTTGTTTATTTCATTTATTTATTCAGCCCCATATCTGTTTACCTATTGTTGTATTTGTCATATTGGACCACTAGTAAGTGTCGATGTCGACTCCTCGTTACTACTTCTCTGGGGTTAGGCTAGATACTTACTGGGTACGCGTTGATTTACGTACTTATGCTACACTTGTTGCATATTTTTGTGCAGGTACATATATGTCTGGTGGTCTTATGGGCGCAGAGGCGTGGATATTGCGGGGACTTACCGTGAGCTGCATTTCATGTTATGATCTGCAGCCTGCAGAGTTTCCATCAAAGTTATTTATGTTCTCCTGTCTAAGTTGTATTCCAGACATATATTGTATTTTATTATATTTTCTAATTGATGCTCATACACTTGTGACACCGGGTTTTGAGGGTGCTTACAGGTTGTTTATTAATGAAGTTGTAAAAATATATTACCATTTACCCTGTGAATTGTATTTCTTACTTACCATTTAATTTATGAAAATTATGATTTCAAAAGTACAAGAAATGAGTAATTAAGTTAATCATTTACTGTTGGCTTGTCTGACGGCGGTGTTAGGCGCCATCATGACTTTTAGTGGATTTTGGGTCGTGACAAGTGGGGTCACATTTACTACTTTTAAACTGACAAGGGAAGCCTTTAGATGGTGGGAGGACTATGAGCGGATCAGGCCAGCTGATGTTGCACCAGTTTCATGGCATGAGTTCTCCGTTCTCTTCTTGGATAAGTTTGTGCCACCGACCCAGAGGGAGGAGTTACGGAGGCAGTTTGAGCAACTACGCCAGGAAGGTATGTCCGTGACCCAGTATGAGATGATATTTTTAGAGTTAGCTCGTCACGCGATTTGGTTGGTTCCCACAGTGAGGGAGAGGATTAGGAGGTTCATGATGGCCTCAGCTATTAGTTGCATTTTGTTATGACTCGGGAGAATGCATCACATGCTAGGTTCGACGAGATGGTTGATATTGCTCGACGGCTAGAGTTTGTCCGTAGTCAGGAGTGTGAGAAGAGGGTGGCTAAGAGGCCTCGTGGTTTGGGTGGTTTCAGCGGTGTTCCTTCTGGGGTAGTACTACCACGACTGGGTCGTCCTTATAGACCAGCTCAGATGGCTCATTTGGTTCATTGTGGTGTAACAACTAGACGTGGTTCATACAATGCTTGTCTGGGTCAGTCATCTCTCAGTGCTCTCCTAGCTTAGATTTTATCCCGTGCGCCATCGGTTCAGGGTTCATATGTGCCAGGTCCTCCTAGCAGTTATTCTGGTTCTCGGGGCCCGATTCAATCCCCACCACCAACGAGGAGTTGCTTCAAGTGCGGGAATTTTGGGCATGTATAGAGAGAGTGTACCCATCTCTTTGGAGGTCTAGTTTAGCAAAGTGGTCAGGCGGTGACTTCTACACCAGTTACTTCACCACCAGCCCATCCAGCTCAGGGTGGGGCTCAGACAGATAGAGGTCGCCCTAAAGGGGGAGGCCGATCAGGTGGCAGTCAAGCTCGATTCTATGTTATTCCTGCCAGGCCAGAGTTTGTTACTTCAGATATAGTGATCACATTCTTTATGTGTGCATAGAGATGTTTCCACATTATTTGACCCTGGTTCTACTTATTCCTATGTATCATCCTATTTTACTCGTTATTTGGATATGCCACGTGAGTCCTTAGTTTCATATGTTTATGTATCTATGCCGGTAGGCGATGCTATTGTTGTGGACCGCATGTATCGATCGTGTGTGGTGACCATTGGAGGATTGGAGACTAGAGTTGATCTTTTATTATTTAGTATGGTTGATCTCGACGTGATTTTGGGTATGGATTAGTTGTCTCCATGTCATACTATTCTGGATTGCCACGCTAAGACCGTGATGCGGGCGATAATGGGGTTGCCAAGGATCGAGTGGAGAGGTTCTCTGGATTATGTTCCAAGCAGGGTAATTTCATATTTGAAGGCCCAACGGATGGTTGGGAAGGGTGTTTGTCATATTTGGCCTTTGTGAGAGATGTTTGTGCTGATATTCCTACTATTGATTCCGTTCCGATAGTGCGAGACTTTCCGGATGTGTTTCCTGCAGACCTTGGTTCCGAGCACTAAGTCCATTTATATTCCTCCGTATCGTATGGCACCAGCAGAGTTGAAGGAATTGAAATAGTAGCTTCAAGAGCTTTTTGATAAGGGACATTAGGCCTAATGTGTCACCTTGGGGGTGCACCGGTTCTGTTTGCGAATAAGAAGGATAGTACTATGCGGATGTGTATCGAATATAGGCAGTTGAACAAAGTTACAATCAAGAATAAATATCCTTTGCCGCGCATTGATGATTTATTTGACCAGCTTCAAGGAACGAGGGTGTTGTCTAAGATTGATTTGAGGTCTGGGTATCACCAGTTGAAGATTCGGGACTCGGATGTTCTGAAGACAGTATTCAGGACCCGTTATGGTCACTATGAGTTCCTTGTGATGTCTTTCGGGCTAACCAACGCCCCAACAACATTCATGCATCTGATGAACAATGTATTCCAGCCATATCTTGATTCGTTTGTCATAGTATTTATTGATGGTATCCTGATGTACTCACGCAGCCAGGAGGAGCATGCACAACATTTGAGGATTGTGCTACATCGGTTGAGGGAAGAGAAGCTTTATGCCAAGTTCTCCAAGTGTGAGTTTTGGCTCAGTTCGGTGGCATTCTTGGGACACGTGGTGTCGAGTATGGGTATTAA
>AWOL01S0116261.1:17443-31389 GCA_000715115.1 Nicotiana otophora
TTGGTCTGCGAAAATAAAGTCCGGGTAAGGAATTCTGTTGACCGGGAAGAAGGTGTAAGGTATTCTCCGAGTCCCGTGGTTCTAGCACGGTCACTTTTATTGACTAAAATTGGCTTGAATTATTTTTGGATAAAGTGTGCTTTATTTGCCTTAAATTACTGTTGTCTAGTACCGCTTAATAATTAATTAAATTTTATTAATTTTGGCCTAGGAGCGTGTAAGCACACAAGGTCTTTATTTAATTACATGTACTAAACCAAGGAACGTGTCGGTACACATGGTTTAAATATAATTAATTACTGAAAAGCATAATTTATTAATCAAAGGTCAAGGAGCGAGAATGCACATGCGACCATTTTATTAATTAAATATTGACCAAGGATCGTGTATTAACATATGGTCTATATTTGAAACGTGCCTAAAATTTTCAATCGTTTAAATTAATTAATAAGGTGATTAAGTTATTTAAAAGAAAATTATATTATTAGAATTTTATGACTAAATTAGAATGTAAAAGGCTGGCCAACTTTTATTTAAATATGGGCCAGCTTGTTTTATTTGAGAAAATGGGCCAACTTGAGTTTCATGGCAATGGGGCCCTGGGCCGTTTTTATTTAAGAAAAATATAAGATGTGCTCCAATTATTTATGAAATGGGCCAGCTGCTTATTATTTTTGGTGCCTGACCAGCAAAATAAAATTATTAATATACTTATATATATACCCAAAAAATCTTTTTGTTTTTGTGAAAGATTTTACACTCAAATATCACAAAGCTCTGAAATTCAACTTACTATAGGTATTCAATTGCTGATTTGTTTTCTCTCAAGTTTTTGTGCATTCGAGCAGCTCTAAAGATGTGTGTAAGTGTAAGATAGAGTCTAAAGTGAGGAAAAGGGCAGCCCTTAAATAGGCCAAGAAAGCCACTTTTGGACAGATTTGGTTCACCAAAAGTCTGTCCAAAAGGACCGACTTTGTGTGCTAAACACTATTCAAAGGTTGTCCAAAAGGTGAAAGGACAACCCGAAAATCTGCTATGTCAGAAACAAGGAGAAAAAATATCATTTCAGCCACCCTACTAGTAGGAAAGTAATCCACTAGTACCCTAAGTCATGATCAAACCCATCTAAACTTCAAATTTTTCAACATCAATATCACCCTATTGATTTTGAACGAAATCAAACTCAAACAATTAAAAATTGACAAAACAGAAACAAGACTTCAAATGGAACTAAAACTCAAACTAACTAGATTAAAACAAATTAATTTGTGCAAGCTAAACAATAGAACATACAACTAAATTTGCAAACTAATGCTCAAAATATAAATTAGACGAGCATTGTTAACTAAGAAATGAAGAACGACAACGACTAAACAAACGACTAAATAAATAGAACGATTCAACTAATCTTGCTGAATTTTGCACAAAACTAGCACAACACACTTATTATAGACTAAAAACTAATCAAAATAGAGAAACTTAACTAAATTCAAAACCAAAAGGGAAAACAAAATTTAAGAAAATGAGGGAATGAAAGTTATACCAAACGAGCATGCTTGAAACTATCCATAAATCTCATGGACGACGCGAGCAGTGAAAAACGATGACAAGCGCCTTCGAACGAACTTTTCTAGGTGGTAGACGTTAGTACCACCAATTTCGGGAAGCATAATGGTGATTTCAACACCATGTCGCCTAGAAAAAGTCGTTCCCAGGTCGTATCTAGGCAAAAACAGCGGCTCGGTGTGCTTGGTGGTGGTGAGGCAGTCGCCAGAAAAATGGCAATCAGAGTTTGGCTTCGAAATCAGCAGGGAAAGGTAGTCCAAACAAGAAGCTATCTGACCATGTATGTGTTTTGGGGTGGAGATACCATGAAATCTATGAATTTGGGTAAAATGGGTGGCGGCTACGGTCCCTAGATCTAAAATTCATAGAGTTTGAGGAGGGTTTGGAGGTTTTGGTTTGAAGATACGGAAAGAGGAGGTGTTAGATATTTCATGGTGAAATTTTGGGGGTGTTTAGACCAAACGCTGCGGCGATGGACGGTGGCAGAGGTGGCGACAAGTGGGCGACGGCTGGAGAGAAAGGGGGAGAAGAGATAGAGATGGGGAAAAGATTTAGTGTTAAAAAATGGGGCAAAAAATCTAATTTTCAACTTTTATATTTTAGTTGAGGATAGATTTGGACCATTAGATTAAGATGGAATGAATGGCCATGATGGATTTTTATTTACTTAACCAAGATGACGTAATTTTGTCTTGAAACTACTTCGTTTTAAATCCTTCCATAACATCCCCTTGTCTTGCATTCTTGGCCACTTTCTCTTTTAAATTTGGCCCAATTTCTTTCTTAATCCGACCTATCAAACTAAATTTATACAAATAAATAAATTAATTAAATAACTTTTTCAAATGGTCAATTAACTTGATTAATTCACCAATTGAATAGTTAGTTAAATTCTAAAATGCACAAATAAAAAAAAAACTATATTTTTTTTCTTTGTATTTTTATGATAGGAAATACGCAATTAAAGACACAAAAATTGAGAAAAATAATTAAAATAACAAAACACTAATGGTTTTAGGAAGTGTTAAAATAGTGCAAAAAGTAGGTGTTCACAAAGGTGGATCCAAAGAAGATAGATGCGGTTCTTGTAAGATTATTTATGGGATCGGGCTGCACGCCGCAATATGCTTTATTGATTCATGTCATAATTGGCTTATTTTAGCGCTTGGGCAGGATCCGGCCCTCCGGAATTTGACTCACCAGCAGTGACCGCATGTACCTAATGAGTGCGAGTGTGAGTGCCGATCGATTGGGAGGATTGAGTGACTGTGAGGATTGAATTACTGCGAGAAATGAGTGACTGTGAGAATTGAATGACTACGAGGAATGAGTGACTATGAGGATTGAGTGAATGGGAGAACTGAGTAAATTGATATTTTGAGAGCATGCATATGATTTTATCATTGTTTTACATTACAGTTGGCATGTATAATTGACATGTAGATATAGAGATGTATCATTCCTCATTTCAGTCACGCTTGGCATGTTTTATCTGTTTTGAGCTGAAACTGTTAAACTTGAAAACATGTCTATATTTTTCTATACTGTTAAATTATGTATTTGGATTGTGCTTGTATAGCTCGTTACTTCTTTCAGCCCAAGGTCAGTCTTGTTACTTACTGAGTACATTGTGTCGGTTGTACTCATACTATACTCTGCACTTCGTGTGCAGATCCAGGTACTTCCGGGTACGATGGTTGCTAATTTTGGAGCTTTATTAATTCGGAGATTCTCGACGTAGCTGCTTTGGCGTTCGCAAACCTTGACTTTCCTCCTTTATCTTTTAGTTTTATTTATATTGTTCTACCTTCCTAGACAATGTTTCAGTGTTTTAGTAGTTAGACCATGTTATTGTATAGATGCTCATGTATTAGTGACATCCGAATTTTGAAAAAATATTGTATTGAGTCATAATATTTTCGTATTAGTATTTATGAGAATTTACTCTTAAACCTATTTTGTTATGTTTTCAAATTTAAATATGCGTGGTTTATTATGATTGTCGACTTGCCTAGTATTGCGGTATGCGCCATCACGACATGTGAGATTTGGGTCGTGATAGAGGAGATCTTCGACTAGAGTTGAAGGAGGTCTTTTGAGGAGAGACAAAGTGATAGAAGAGATCTTTTTTCACGAATGAAGTTGGAGATCATGCGATTAATGCGTGATGCAGGTTTTATATCTTTTGTTAGGGGTATAATTATCATTTAATTACGGATTTTTTATCAGCTGGCTGCTAAATCAATAATTTTTAAAAATAGGGTACATGTTAAAAGGTGGCACAAATATAGGGTACGATTGCAAATCTCCCAAAACATCATCAGACCAAATGGACCTATGATGATGTCTGTCACACCTCCTTTTTTCCGGGGGAGAGGGGGGGGATAATTGAGTTTGTCCAATTAAAGTGACATTAATCGAAATAGGATTGTTTATTGATCAAAGTCGCCACTTGAGATAATTTATGGTATCCCAAATCACCAGTTTATTTTAAATCCCAAATCGAGAAAATTGACTCTTATTTATGGTATGCGAACACAGAAGACCGGATTGTTTCTTTTTCTCTTTTTTTTTTCTTTTCTCTCTTTTCTTTCTTTTTTTGTTATTTTTTTTGTTTTTTTCTTTAAAACTATTCGATCGAACCTAATGTGGGTTGCCTACGTATCATGTGGGAACATGAATCAGATCTTGCGTAGTTCAGAAAGATCAAGAATAAAGGAAATAAACTAACTCTTTTTTTTTTCTAATTTCCGAAAGAAAGACTTATAAAGAAGAAGAAAAATATTTTTGGATTTCAATTTTTTTTTTTTTTTTTTGAATTTTTGTAAAGAAAGACTTCTAAAGAAGAAAGAAAATATTTTTTTTGAATTTCGATTTTTTTCCCCGAATTTCGAAAGAAAAACTTCTAAATAAGAAAGGAAATATTTTTGGATTTTTAGAATTTTATTTTGAATTTATGAAAGAAATATTTCTAAAGAAAAAAAAAGAAAATATTTTTGAATCTTGAATTTTTCTTTTCAATTTTCGAAAGAAGAATGAAAATATTTTTGGATTTTGAGAAGAAAATTAAAAAGAAAATGTTTTTGTATTTTTTTTAAAATTGGGGTCTAAAAGAAAGACTTTCTAAAGAAGGAAGTAAAAGAAAATATTTTTGGAATTTTTGAAAATTGTGGGCCGGAACCGATGAGGCTTGCCTACGTATCTCACATCCGGTGAGAATCAGACCTGCGTAGTTCTGTCAGTTTTAACGGAACTGAGGAAACATGACCTTTGCAACGTTGGCTTATTTTCTTTTCTTTTTTTTTTTCTTTCAAAATTTTGGCAGAGTTTCGGATTTCAAATACCTACCTCTCACTCTTTTTTTTCGTTTTTTAAATTTTCTTTACCTATACTAGAAGTGAGTCAACATGTAAGCCGAAACAAACAATTGCACAAGTAGCACGTAAGATGTATTAGGATGATTTTTTTAATTTGGGTACACATGTTCTAGACGGACCCAACCTCTGTGTTTAGTCCCCAAAATCAAAAATGCACATGATACAAACAAACGTACCTACTAGGGATTCGGCATGAAGTTATGTTATTCTAGATTTGAACCCTGTGGTGTATTGTTCTAGACCTGGCTTATACGAGCGGATGAAGTGATGCTTATTTAAAATTTAAATTAGGTGACCACTTTTATGATCTTGTATTTAGAAATCGATCACTTTTTAAAAATAAGCACGTAATATGAATATCAGTTATACATTTTAAAATTCAGACTAGATGGTCTTTTTTGAATTAATTGTATAATACTAATAAGTCGTTTGATTGAAAATAAGGTTATGCCAGGATTATAATCTCATCATTTACGTGAGATAGATAATATCAAGTATTCGGTATAACCAATATTAGCTAATATTAATAACCAAACGATGAATTCATTTAACTGTATATTCGTAAATTCAGCTTCAACATTTAAAAAGTGAACTATTTAAATTCAGCTAATCCAAATGCAATGTCGTTTGGTTTGAAGATAAGTCATGTTGAGACTAGTTACGCTGTGATTAGTTATTCCGGTATTATTTTGTATTAATTGTTTGGCATGTTGTAATAATCCCTCAATTTTACTATTTTATTCTGGGATTACTATTCCACTTTCTGATATGTATAAGTTGTTTCGGTACTAATTTTTAATCCTATAATAATTTATCTCTAGATTAGTAACCAAGCAAAATATAAGGTGATACAGAATTTTTATCCCAAGATTATTTTTGCTTATTCATTATACCAAACGACCCCTTACATGCTATTTGTGCTACTACTTGTGTGACTATCCCCGAATATTTAAAAAAAAAACGGATACGAGGATCTAAGATATTATCGTAATTAAACCCAAAACAAGTGGCAAATGTTGTCATGGGAAGATATATATAACCAAGCTCATGACACAACATCGCTGCTTATGGCTCGTTTGGTAGGATGTATTAGATAAAATAATGTATGTATTAGTTTTATGTACTAATAATATCTTATTTGGTACTTTTTTGAACTTATGCATTAGTTATGCAAGCATTAGTTATACACCATATTTAGTATAATCCTATGCATAACTAATGCATAAGAAACCATGGTATTAACAATACAATGGATTTTAATGTATGCATTAGCTTAGTCAAAGACAAAATTGCCCTTCAAAATTTATGTTTGTTTAAAATATGCTATTATATTAATGCAAGTTTGATATAAAGTTTTAACTGAAATTACCCGCTATTTATATCTATACTCCATCAATTTTTTCATTGTAAATTTATAAATCTGTACTTTACTACTACATACTAGAATGACTTGTAATAAATTCCTTTTTTGGATCATACGATTTTGAGGAACAGCTCTGTTCGTGATTCCCGGGTGGGGACCACTTCACTCATGTGCATGTAGAATCGTCTAGCATCTTTCCTTGAAAATCGATTAACTTTCTTTGCCTAATAATCCAAGAAAGTGGGAAATAAAATTATTTTAAAAATAAATATTCATAATTTTCTATTCCAACTTTCTTTGCCTAATAATTTTCTTTTTTATAAGTAATTATTCAATTCTATACTTACAATATAAATAGACAAATTAAATAATTTATTAACATATGTTTCTTTTAAAAGATAAAATCTTTTAGGGGTATGTGTGTATTTTTGTAAACAAACAATTATTTTAAAAATTGTACAATATTTTAATACATCAAATCAAACAATAGATAAAAAATATGTTAATATAACTAATGTTAGCATAACTAATGAAAGCATACTTAATACACCATATTTAACATTATTCTTTGTCAACCCTACCAAACGGCCCCTTCCTGAAACTAGGGTTTCTGCTTTCTCGTCCGCAGCTCCTCTTAAGTATCGCCTCATCCCCTTCCCCAATACCCCCAAAGCAGTGCTAACCTCTCCTTCCCAACATGGCCGTCGGGTATCTCTCTTTAACGCTCATTCCATATTTCTGATTCATTTTTTTTTTCAAATTCTAATCCTCTTTTGTTGTTCCATTGTGCAGCAAAAACAAGAGGATTTCCAAGGGAAAGAAGGGAGGAAAGAAGAAGGCGTAAGCAGCATTAACACCTTATTCATTGGTCCGTTTGTTTTGTATGTGTAATGTGGTTATACTATATGTGAATGTGGGATTGCAGGGCGGATCCGTACGCAAAGAAGGATTGGTATGACATTAAGGCACCATCAGTTTTTGATATCAAGAACGTTGGAAAAACCCTTGTTACTAGGACTCAAGGAACTAAGGTTTTTATTCTCCCTCTCCTTTTTGTCTCTACTTCATTTTGCCCTTTACATTTCTTTCTATCTTGCGCTTGTTGATAAAGTTACACTTAAATGACATTAAAGTGAAGAAATGTTTGATTACCTTGGTGTAGGAGAGTACTGTTGGTTATCAGTAGTTAGAGTCTGACTGTTTGTAAATTATACATAAATACTCAAATAGAGGGTGTAGGGTTGTTACAGTATTCACACTTTACTAGTAATTGGTGATTTATAATGTTTAATTAATGTTGCTAGTCGGATTGGGTTGATTTCTCCTATAACTTCTCATAGAGACGTACAAGCTAAAATGTAATAAGTTATCTTGCAATTAAGCAATTGTCCAATAAGGTTCTATGACTTTTATCTTTAAAATGGCTGGATGACCACATATCTAGAGTATTGTTTTCTACTAGGTTTACTCTGTTTCATGTTATATTTGATCTACCTGCTTTTCTTGGGTCTATTTACTTTCTCCAACAACAACCTACTGTAACACCACTAGTGGGGTCTGGGGAGTGTAGTGTGTACGCAGACCTTACCCTTACCCTGGGTTAAATAGGCTGTTTCTGATAGACCCTCGGCTCCCTCCCTCCAAGAACTCCCCACCTTGCTCTTGGGGTGACTCGAACTCACAATCTCTTGGTTGGAAGTGGAGGGTGCTCACCACTAGAGCAACCCACTCTTGTCTTATTTACTAACTGTGCTCCACTAAAAAAGATTAAACTTTGATTTTTCATCTTTTGTATACTAAGAAAGCACGGTTGTAATTGCAATTTCAATGGAATAATTATGTCCTTATTTTCCTCTCAGATTGCTTCAGAGGGACTTAAGCATAGAGTATTTGAAGTGAGTCTGGCTGATCTTCAAAAGGATGAGGATCAGGCTTTCAGGAAGATCAGGTTGAGAGCAGAGGATGTGCAAGGGAAGAATGTCCTCACAAACTTCTGGGTAAGATGATTCTTTTAGACAATCATTTGTTTGCATTTGCTGCTGTAGATTGATTTCTAACTTTGTTAAGTAATTACAGGGAATGGATTTCACAACAGACAAATTGAGGTCACTGGTTCGCAAATGGCAGACTTTGATTGAGGCCCATGTGGATGTCAAGACAACAGACAGCTATACCCTGAGGATGTTCTGCATTGCTTTTACAAAGAAACGCCCAAACCAGCAGAAACGTACCTGTTATGCTCAAAGCAGCCAGATCCGTCAGGTTGGTAGTATTTTCAACTTGGTGTTATCTTATGCACATACATGCTTATGGTCGTCATCATATCTCGCAAGTTCTCACAACCATACCTTTAATGTTGTCTTAGATCCGTAGGAAGATGGTTGAGATCATGAGGAACCAAGCAAGTTCATGTGACCTGAAGGAGTTGGTTGCCAAATTCATCCCTGAATCAATTGGCAGAGAGATTGAGAAAGCAACTTCAAGCATCTTCCCCTTGCAAAATGTTTATATTCGAAAAGTCAAGATTCTCAAGGCCCCTAAGTTTGATATTGGCAAGCTGATGGAGGTATGTTATGTGTCTGTTCTTTGTCGTATTGATTTAAGCAGGACGCATCCATAGTTTACTATTCGTATTGTATACCAGAAGCTATTTTGTTATTAATTTCGAGTTATTCTTGTAGGTTCATGGTGATTATTCAGAAGATGTTGGTGTGAAGTTGGATCGGCCAGCTGATGAGACAGTAGCAGAGGCAGAACCCGAGGTTCCTGGAGCGTAGACTCGTTTCATCCTTCTGAAGTATGTGATCGAATATGGTGATAGTCTTTAGAGCCTCACATTGTTTAAGTTGAGTTTTGTTGTGACGATCTCAAAATTTTGCATCTTGTTCTTGGCCTATGTTTGATTTATACATCATCATAGACCAAGATATGGTTTTTGCAGCTATATATCACAGACCAAGATACATCTACTGCTAATTATGTCCCCTTTGTGCTTTTATCTCACTTTGAAACTTGGTGAGTCGTGCTATCTTTTATAGATTTTGGCAGCTGCAAATTTTGGAGGACAGTAAATGATGTGCTTGTGGACGAACTCTTTATTTCTTTAGAAAATACTGCTGTTTTTGATAATTAAGATTGAATATAGTTCGTAAAATGTAAATGCCACCTGATGTCGGTAATTCTAGTGTACCCAAAAAGCTGTTGTCCCACTAATTTTGATAAAGCTATCACGTTCTGTTAACTAGTACTTGGCCTACCTAGAAAACATTTCTCTTCGTACTGACTTTATTGATGCCATGGAACTATGCTTTTGACATTTGAACCCCAATAATGTGGAAGTTTATTGTGAGACTCTGGAACGCCAACTTGTACCCGATTGTTCTCTTGGCGGTCGTTTGGTTGGGAAGTAATATAATTAATTCTGGGATTAGTTATATCATAATTTTATCACAATTAAATATGAGATAAATTCATCTCAAATTTAATTCCGAAATTAATTATTNTTTTATTCTCCCTCTCCTTTTTGTCTCTACTTCATTTTGCCCTTTACATCTCTTTCTATCTTGCGCTTGTTGATAAAGTTACACTTAAATGACATTAAAGTGAAGAAATGTTTGATTACCTTGGTGTAGGAGAGTACTGTTGGTTATCAGTAGTTAGAGTCTGACTGTTTGTAAATTATACATAAATACTCAAATAGAGGGTGTAGGGTTGTTACAGTATTCACACTTTACTAGTAATTGGTGATTTATAATGTTTAATTAATGTTGCTAGTCGGATTGGGTTGATTTCTCCTATAACTTCTCATAGAGACGTACAAGCTAAAATGTAATAAGTTATCTTGCAATTAAGCAATTGTCCAATAAGGTTCTATGACTTTTATCTTTAAAATGGCTGGATGACCACATATCTAGAGTATTGTTTTCTACTAGGTTTACTCTGTTTCATGTTATATTTGATCTACCTGCTTTTCTTGGGTCTATTTACTTTCTCCAACAACAACCTACTGTAACACCACTAGTGGGGTCTGGGGAGTGTAGTGTGTACGCAGACCTTACCCTTACCCTGGGTTAAATAGGCTGTTTCTGATAGACCCTCGGCTCCCTCCCTCCAAGAACTCCCCACCTTGCTCTTGGGGTGACTCGAACTCACAATCTCTTGGTTGGAAGTGGAGGGTGCTCACCACTAGAGCAACCCACTCTTGTCTTATTTACTAACTGTGCTCCACTAAAAAAGATTAAACTTTGATTTTTCATCTTTTGTATACTAAGAAAGCACGGTTGTAATTGCAATTTCAATGGAATAATTATGTCCTTATTTTCCTCTCAGATTGCTTCAGAGGGACTTAAGCATAGAGTATTTGAAGTGAGTCTGGCTGATCTTCAAAAGGATGAGGATCAGGCTTTCAGGAAGATCAGGTTGAGAGCAGAGGATGTGCAAGGGAAGAATGTCCTCACAAACTTCTGGGTAAGATGATTCTTTTAGACAATCATTTGTTTGCATTTGCTGCTGTAGATTGATTTCTAACTTTGTTAAGTAATTACAGGGAATGGATTTCACAACAGACAAATTGAGGTCACTGGTTCGCAAATGGCAGACTTTGATTGAGGCCCATGTGGATGTCAAGACAACAGACAGCTATACCCTGAGGATGTTCTGCATTGCTTTTACAAAGAAACGCCCAAACCAGCAGAAACGTACCTGTTATGCTCAAAGCAGCCAGATCCGTCAGGTTGGTAGTATTTTCAACTTGGTGTTGTCTTATGCACATACATGCTTATGGTCGTCATTATATCTCGCAAGTTCTCACAACCATATCTTTAATGTTGTTTTAGATCCGTAGGAAGATGGTTGAGATCATGAGGAACCAAGCAAGTTCATGTGACCTGAAGGAGTTGGTTGCCAAATTCATCCCTGAATCAATTGGCAGAGAGATTGAGAAAGCAACTTCAAGCATCTTCCCCTTGCAAAATGTTTATATTCGAAAAGTCAAGATTCTCAAGGCCCCTAAGTTTGATATTGGCAAGCTGATGGAGGTATGTTATGTGTCTGTTCTTTGTCGTATTGATTTAAGCAGGACGCATCCATAGTTTACTATTCGTATTGTATACCAGAAGCTATTTTGTTATTAATTTCGAGTTATTCTTGNACAGGACGCATCCATAGTTTACTATGGCAATCATTATCGTATACCAGAAGCTATTTTGTTATTAATTTCGATTTATTCTTGTAGGTTCATGGTGATTATTCAGAAGATGTTGGTGTGAAGTTGGATCGGCCAGCTGATGAGACAGTAGCAGAGGCAGAACCCGAGGTTCCTGGAGCGTAGACTCGTTTCATCCTTCTGAAGTATGTGATCGAATATGGTGATAGTCTTTAGAGCCTCACATTGTTTAAGTTGAGTTTTGTTGTGACGATCTCAAAATTTTGCATCTTGTTCTTGGCCTATGTTTGATTTATACATCATCATAGACCAAGATATGGTTTTTGCAGCTATATATCACAGACCAAGATACATCTACTGCTAATTATGTCCCCTTTGTGCTTTTATCTCACTTTGAAACTTGGTGAGTCGTGCTATCTTTTATAGATTTTGGCAGCTGCAAATTTTGGAGGACAGTAAATGATGTGCTTGTGGACGAACTCTTTATTTCTTTAGAAAATACTGCTGTTTTTGATAATTAAGATTGAATATAGTTCGTAAAATGTAAATGCCACCTGATGTCGGTAATTCTAGTGTACCCAAAAAGCTGTTGTCCCACTAATTTTGATAAAGCTATCACGTTCTGTTAACTAGTACTTGGCCTACCTAGAAAACATTTCTCTTCGTACTGACTTTATTGATGCCATGGAACTATGCTTTTGACATTTGAACCCCAATAATGTGGAAGTTTATTGTGAGACTCTGGAACGCCAACTTGTACCCGATTGTTCTCTTGGCGGTCGTTTGGTTGGGAAGTAATATAATTAATTCTGGGATTAGTTATATCATAATTTTATCACAATTAAATATGAGATAAATTCATCTCAAATTTAATTCCGAAATTAATTATTTCTTATCTCTTGTGCCATATGAGCCCTTTGTGTTTACGGCACTTTTGATATAAACTGCATGGGTGTTAAATTACTCTATCAAATTGAGCCTTAAATATAAACATGTATTTTTCTGATTTTGAGAGTTGGGGACAATTTAGAACTTGCGATCAATAGTAGTACTCTGTATAGTAGATTCTTGTTTCTTGGAACGATAACCTTTTTGGTTTCGACTGTGAAGTCTTTTTGCCCGTCGAGTTAGCACAGCATTTGTTTTTGGTCAAGTTTTTAAGAAAAAAATAAGTGCTTTTGAGTTAGTAGCAGGGATGATTATCGGGTGGATCGGACAGTTATTTATACTTTAACGGTTTGGCATATCAGTATAAATATAGTAATCTGTTAGCTATCCAATAAGACATTGGGCAGATTTGTATCGGATTAATAATTATCGAACAGTTATCGAACGGTTTATCGGTTAAACCAAATAGACAATAAAAGAGAAGTAGAGAACGAGAGAATTTGTCATTTTGTCTGACTTCAGACTTCAAATGAAGCTGCTGTCTAACTAAGCAAATATGTTTGAAGAAATTTATTTGAACCTTACATGTTCTAATCTTTATAATCTCTCATCCATCTTACTTCATATCTCTACAACAATTACCTCGTGGGCATTTTGCATTTTAGCAGCCCAACATTCACTCTCATATAATACTGTTTTTTTTGTAAATATTTTACTTTTTACCTTGGTAGCTGTTATATGGTCAATTTTGTTCATTTTGACACTGCAGGACAATTACACAACAATGACTCAGCCCTCTTCCTTTTTCCCTCACGTTTTGGTTTGACACTTAGAATATAACATCATACAGTAATCAGACAAGGCAAACAGTTACAGGAATTTTTTTCTAACTTTATATTAAACTCATGCTACAAAGAACACATATAAACAACCTTACAAAAAGATAGCCAAAGACATCTAACTCTCTGCCTTTGACAAGTCTACCAAGCCTATACATATATGCACGCATTTTTGGCATCCGCGTTATCCTAAACTAGCAGTTGACATCCCCAACTGCAAAGCATCTCAAACATTCGAATTTTAAAAAGATAACTGCCCAAGACCCACATAGCCAATATTGTTGAAAAACAGAAAACTGCCCAACTGTGCATGGCACATGGGCGCATCCTTTGAATTTTGGCGCCAACAGACCAAATCTTGTCATGCCTTCGCGCCATGCCATTGTACAACATGCCTTATGCGCATGTCTGCCAATCTGCATGCCCACCTCGCCCATGACACCGCCTTGCCCGTGCCCATCTGCCTTGCCACACCCTGCCTTAGCTTTTCCATTCCTTGCTATGTTTTTGCTGCCCGTTGCCTTTGCCTTGCCATGGCCATGCCAACACCATGGTCTTGTCATGTCTTTGCACCTAAGCCACATGCCGTCGTGCCACAGTCCATGCTCATCAACACCTTCCCATTTCAGACAGTCTTTTCAACATGATGCCACAACCATCATAGGGCCGTGCCGAGGTCCATCATATAAATCCCTCGTTATGCCCACACCATGTTCGATCAATCAAATTGAGGAGCTATATAACATCCC
>AWOL01S0116273.1:0-13240 GCA_000715115.1 Nicotiana otophora
ATATGATTAATGTTATATGGGATCGGATTGCACACCGCAACAAATATGAAATGTGGGCACGAGGTGTCGGGGGAAAATATGGTGGTTTTATTATTGGAACATGAACTGTCCATGCAGATGATGATTTAAATATTGGCACAAGGTGCCGTGGAAATATGAAAGTGGGATGAGACCCGTGTTACGAAAAATATGAAAGTGAGCTGAGACCCGTATTTTATGATTATGAAATGAGGTGTCACATAGTGACTTTTTTTTTGAAAGAATGTTATATTCGAAAGATATTTATTTAAAAGAATTATATTCGAAAGATATCTATTTGAAAGAGTTATATTTGAAAGATATTTATATGAAAGAAGTATATTCGAAATATATTTATTGGAAAGGATTATATTCTAGAGAATTTTATTGAAACATTTATAGATGAAATGTGTATATTTTGAAGGGCTTGATTATTGGTTGTACTTGTGTTCATTTTCTGTTTGAGCAATATTTATGAAGTTCTTGCCGCTTTGCTGTTTACATCAGTAGTTGATTATTGTTTCTATCACTGCTATTTATTTTTTATTACTTTTATATACTATATTGCACATGTTATTTGACTAGTAAGTGTCTGGATTGTACCTCGTCACTACTCCACCGTGGTTAGTCTTGATACTTACTGGGTACCAACTGTGGTGTACTTATACTACACTTCTGCACATTTTTGTGCAGAGCTAAGTATTGAAGATATCGGACTCAGATAAAGTTAGAGTGTGATCGCAAGGACTTAAGGTAGAGCTAGTTGGTCGTCGTAGTCCCTTGGAGTCTTTTCATTTTTATTGTACTGTTAATTTCTTATTCGAATAGTATTGTATATTCGGTCCTCGATATCATTCCATGTATTCAGTTAGAGTGCGTGACTCGGTATTACCAGTCTTGGGAGGTTGTTTGAATGTATCCGTTGTTGGTTTTGACACTTATATTTAATTATACGTTTATAAAAAATGGATTGAATTATTATTATAATCGGCTTACCTAGTCTTAGAGACTAAGTGCCATAACGACGCCTCTGGTGGGATTTTGGGTCATGAAAAGTTGGTATAAGACCTCTAGGTTCATAGGTTCTACGAGTCATGAATGAGTTTAGTCTAGTCTTGCGGATCGGTACGGAGACGTCAAACTTATCTTTGAGAGGCTACAAAAGAGTTAGCAAATTTCCACTTCTTTCATTCCTATCGTGCGAAATTTGTTGAATTTTGAATTTGAGCCTTTGTATATCTATTCTCTCACATATGGTGAGGACACGTGCTACCGAGTCAGCTAAGAAGACACCCGCGCATATTGCTAGGGCCGCAAGAGGCTGAGGTCAAGGTAGAGGCCGATGTATAGGACGAGGAAATGAACATATTACAGCTAGAACATCGGTCAGAGGAGCAGTTCAGGAGCCTCCAGTAGCTCCAATTGGGGGACAGCCACCATAGACACCTGGTGTTATCCTCGGACTTCAGGAAACTTTAGCACAGTTCCTGAACATGTTTGGTACATTAACTCAGGCGGGATTGATCTCTGTTGCACCAAATATTTCACAGATTGGTGGAGTAGCTTAGACTCCTACAAGCCGTACTCTAAAACAGCAGGTTCATATTGGTCATGTTCCAGATATAGTACCGGTACATCATATTATCCTGGTTCAACTAGAGGTTAGGCCAGAGGCATCAGGAGAAGAATTAAAGAAACTTGAGAGATTTAAGAGGTATAGTCCACCTACCTTCAGTGGCACATCTACCGAGGATGTCCAGGGATTTCTAGCAAAGTGTCACTGTATTCTCCGCACCATGAGTATTATGGAAGTGAGAGGAGTTGCCTTTACTATATATATGTTGTCAGGAGTAGTGTATCGATGGTGGCAAGCTTATTAAGAGGGCAGACCAGCCGATGCAACACCTCCATCTTCGGCTCAGTTTTCGGAAATATTTTTGAAAGAGTTTGTTCCCCAGACTATCTGGGATACGTGGCACACAGAGTTTAAATGGTTGTGTCTTGGCACCATGACGGTGTCAAAATATGCTATCAGGTTCATTGAGTTAGCCTATAATGCACCTATCTTCGTTCCTACAGTTAGAGAGTGATTCTGTAGATTCATTGAAGGGCTCGATTATGATTTTAAAATAAGCATGTCTCGAGAATTGCAGACAAACATTCCATTTCAGCAAGTAGTAGAGATTGTCAGAATGTTAGAATGTGTTCGAAGTGTGGAAAATGAGTCTAAGGAGGTAAACATATATCGGAACTCTAGAGGATTCAATGGATTCTACTTTGCAGCTATGACTCATCATGGCGGAGGCTCGGGTAGTCGGTGAGCCCAGTCCACATTTCAGAGTACTCGGAGTGCTCCAGTTAATATTTATAGTGTACCACCGACATGAGGCTCTTACAATGGTTATTCTAATTATCTGACACAGACTCATTATGAGCAGTAGCGACCTCAGAGAGGCTGT
The DNA here is from genome assembly GCA_000715115.1 of Nicotiana otophora. Lineage (NCBI taxonomy): Eukaryota > Viridiplantae > Streptophyta > Magnoliopsida > Solanales > Solanaceae > Nicotiana > Nicotiana otophora. The sequence goes on from AWOL01S0116273.1 coordinate 2,478, forward strand.
TATGAGTGTGGTGATATTAGGCACATTATGAGAGATTGTCCCAGACTTGGGAGAGGCAAATTTCATCAAGACACTCAGACTACAGGCTTTATTCCAGTTAGGGGTAGAGGACAGGCAGGTAGAGGGCGCTCAAGAGAGGGAGGCCTAGCCCGTTGATATAGTTGCTATGAACTGGCTGAGGCCGATACACCAAATGGTGTCGTCACAGGTATGAGTTAATTTATAATAAAAGGAGCATTATTCATATTTTTATTCGATCCCGATTATCGAGGTGGGAACTCCTATCATGCTCCTTATATGGTGGATTTGTGTATTTGTACTCCACTCCCGTGTTTATCCCTATTGGGAGACTTGATGGTGTTAGCCCGTGTCTATCATTTTTGTTTTGTACATTTTTGTGGGCTATGAGTCCAAAAGGTAACTTTTTATTACTCGCTACACTGGATTTTGATGTAATTTTGAGATAATTATTTACAATTTTATGAATTATATGCCCTACCGGTATGGGCATTCATTGTGTTGTAAAATTGTTTCACGAAATTTATTTAAAGAGAAGAAAGAAAAGAAATAGAAAATTTCAGTTGGCACAATGTGCAAAGTACTTATGATTTAAAGTTGAGCGCGAGATCCTCGCATTTTTATATGATGTGAAATATTTAAACGGGGCTACAAGTTGCGGTGGAAGTTATATACGGAGGAGGTCCTTGTGATGAAAATTGTGTTTAAATTCTCCCTTGTGAAATTAAATTTGTACTATAGTACTAATAGGGAGTCATGCCTGTTAGGCTTATTTGATAATTCTTGTATGTGTTTTTCTATGCATATTTAGCCATTTCGTGCTGTAATTGTTGAGTTTTAGCCTATGAGGTGAGTACCCAGGTGGCGCTAAATGTGACTCATTAATTCAGATAAATAATTATGAGGTCTTCATACCCCGCGTGTTGTTGGCAGTGATGTGGAAATTTGAAATGAGGTTTTGGATAATGTGAGGTTAATTGACGATGCTGGAATTAATTATGACCAACTATTATGACCAGAGATGTGGTTATGGGTATACGTATAATGTGTGCGTAGGCACAAAATCGCTACAATCGGTTGAGACTAATACCGTGTGTTGATGTGAAAATAAGGCCTTTTTGAGAATGTTTGGAGTGTAAGAAATTTGTTTTTAAGTTTATAAATATGGATAAAAGAAATAATCTCAACTGAGATGGTGTTGTCAGACCATGTTAAAATTTTGGTGACGTAGACTCACCGCGAGAGGTCTGTAATAGTACACTCAGTAATTTAATATCCTCAGAATAATTCTTGGTACGTTCAAGGAGGAACATATATTTTAAGATGGGGAGAATGTAATGACCCAACTTGTCGTTTTGAGAATTTACGTTACGTTCAGTGACTTAAGGTCCCGAGCAGCTTTGTAATGTATATTATGACTTGCGTGTGTGGTCGATTTTGGTTTTTGCAAGATTCGAAATTTAATTGAAAGAACAATTCTTATTTTTGAAGCTTAAGTGGAAAGAGTTGATCGGGGTTTGATGATGTCAATAGCTTTGTATGGTGATTTAGAACTTAGGCATATGTCTGGATTTGGATTTGGAACTCCGTAGGACAATTCAACGCATTTTGGAGAAAGTTGGAAAATGGAAGATTTTTAGAATATTTGACCCGGGAGTTGACATTTTGATATCGGGGTCAGAATTCAGTTTTGAAACTTTTATAGGTCCGTTATGTCATTTATGACTTGTGTGCAAATTTTGAGGTCAATCGGACTCGATTTGATAGGTTTCGACATCGAATGTAGAAGTTGGGAATTTGTTAGTTTCATTAGGCTTGAATTGGGGTATGATTCGTGTTTTTAGCATTTTTGGATGTGATTTGATGCATCGACTAAGTCCGTAATATGTTTTGAGACTTGTTGGTATGTTCGGACAGGGTCCTGAGTGGCTCGGGTGAGTTTTGAAGTGGTTTCGGGCCATTTCTAGGCCATTTTTAACTGTTGGTTTTTGGTCACAGCAGTGTGCATCGCAGAAGTTTCTACCGTACATGGCTAACTTTGGAAGCTTATATATCGTAATTTGTAAGGAATATGGAGATGATCCAATAATGCAAGTTGTTGCCCTTTGAGTCTAGCTTCCAGAAATGTAAACCATTCATTATTTGGATATTTGTACAAAACGTTATGATTGACTAACCGAAGCCTGGTACTGCAGTTGTTTTGTCTGATAGTGTGCATCGCAGAAATGTCTGCTGAACATGACTGATTTTGGTAGCTTATATCTTGTAATCTATAAGGAATTTGGCGATAATTCAAAAATAAAAGTTGTAGCCCTTTGTATCTTGTTTTCATAAATTCAAACCGTGTGGCAATTGGAGATGGGAACAAAAGGTTATGGTAGATACACTATAAGCTATCTGGGAAGAGTTTTTGGAAGTGTTTGGTGTTTTGAGCATAAGCATGTAATGATCTAAAGGTCAATTTTTAGTTCTAGAGATCGAAAATCGATTTCGATACTTACGAAAGTTTGCTAATGCATTATAGGAATGATCTGGAATGTTTGGTCTAATTTCATCAAGTCGCGATTGGATTATTTTAGCGCGAAACATGAGTTAATTATTTAACGAGTGAAATTGGTATAGTATTGAGAAAATGAAATTCAAATTGAGTTTTGATTGATAGAGTAGGTTTGTATTATTATTTGTGACTCATAGGAACAAGAATCGTCGAATTCCGAGTTCGTATGAAGGCGTTAGAGCCATTTTAGTGAAATATAAACTACTGGTGTAAACAGTTCTGGTGTGCACCTTTAGCGACCAGATTTGGCACTTTTAGCGATGCGAATTGGAATTTTAACAACAATAATAGTGTTTTTAATGGGCAGAAACTTAAGGACCAAAAATGGCCATTTCCTTCATTTCGTTTTGGATTTTTGGAGCATGGTTCTTGGGCGATTTTGAGAATTTCTTTAAGACTTCAGCTTGGGTAAGTGTCCTATATCCAAAAATGATTATATTTCATAAATCCATGGTTATATTCATCATTTAATTCGTATTTAAGTGGAAGGAATGGGGATTTTTGCAAAATATTTCAAAAATGGAAAATTTAGATTTGGAGGCCGAGTTGTTATCAGAATTTGATAAAATTGGTATGGTTTAACTCGTATCGGAATGGGTGTTCGAATTTGGTGAAAATTCTATCGGGTTCCGATATACGGGCCCCTAGTTGACTTTGGTCGACTTTTTAAATGTGAAATTCTAAGTCGACGATTTAGTATCCAGAATTGTTTCCGATGAATTTTAATGAAGTTATACAGTTATGTTTGATAGATTTGAGTTGTCCGGAGGTCAATTCAAGCAAGAAGGCAATTTTGGAATATCGGCCTAACTTCAAAAAGGTAAGTATTTTGCCTAACCTTGAGTGGGGGAATTACCCCTTAAGCATTGAGTATTATGTGGATATTGTGTGATTGGAAGTTGTGTACGCGAGGTGGCGAGTACGTACTTGGTTTATATGTGCAAATTATATCGGTTGAAATTCGTAGATGCCCTTATGTATTAAAGTGAAAAATTGTTGGAACTTAGCAAGTTCCTAAATTGTCATGCCTCATTCCTTGTTTGTCGAATTTGTATTTTATATATTAATTTGGTGTTATTGTCACTTGGATTTTTATGTGAATTCTGTGTGTTGTTGATTTGATATTTTTCTTGGAATTAAATTCATTATGGAATCCTTATATGTAAATAATTATTAAATAAGTTTAAACTGGGGCATTAATTTAAATTTATTAAAATTTAGATTAATGAAGGCGTTGTCCTATGCTGAGTTACTTTTCCATCTCCGATGTTGTTTTGAGGTTTTATATACGTTTTGTGGAGCCTTGGGCTATTTGTTGAGAAATTTATTGATTTGATATATCTTTGGAATTGTTTGTGGTCATTGGGCAAATTGGGATATGAATTGATTGTGTCGTGTTGTCGCGATAATAGTTCGTGTAAATTGTTGTGTGATTTGAGTTATTATTATGAGGATACTTCCATTATTGATATTAGATGGCTATAAGGGTGGCATTTCACTGGATTATGTGTGCTAGGATATTGTCTGGGCGGTGTGATAAAGGTGGATATTATACGGAGCGATAAGGGCGACTATAAGAGCGATAAGGGCAGCTATGGGAGCGATTAGGGTGGCTATAGGAGAGATAATGGTGGCTTTTGTTAGGGATGATATGTGATGATATGGGATTATTATGTTGGTGATTTGTATGTGATGTTGTGATTTTCCTTGTGTTTATCCTTATATCTTGTGCAACTTGTCTTATTGTTTCAGTAAACTTGATAAGAGTCTGATCTATGTTGAAATCGTGAGCCTGTGGCTATTGTAGGCCAGATAATATTATATGGGATCTGATTGTACGCCGCAACAAATATGATTAATGTTATATGGGATCGGGTTACACGTTGTAACTGATATGATTGATGTTATATGGGATCGGGTTGCACGCCGCAACATATATGATTAATGTTTTATGGGATCGGGTTGCATGCCGCAACAAATATGAAATGTGGTCACGAGGTGTTGGGGGAAAATATGATGGTTTTTATTATTGGCACGTGAACTTTCCATGCAGATGATGATTTAAATATGGGCACAAGGTTCCATAGAAATATGAAAGTGGGCTGAGACCCGTGTTACGAAAATTATGAAAGTGGGCTGAGACCCGTAGTTTATGATTATGAAATGAGGTGTCACAGGGTGATGTTTATTTGAAAGAATCTTATATTCAAAAGATATTTATTTCAAAGAATTATATTCGAAAGATATCTATTTGAAAGATATTTATTTGAAGAAAGTATATTCGAAATATAATTATTTGAAAGGATTATATTCTTGAGATTTTTATTGAAAGACTTATAGATGGAATGTATATATTTTGAAGGGCTTGATTATTCGTTGCATTTGTGTTCATTATATGTTTGAGCAGTATTTATGGAGTTCTTGCTGCTTTACTTTTTACATCACTGGTTGATTATTGTTGTTATCACTCCTATTTGTTTTTTTATTACTTTTGGATACTATAATGCATAGGTTATTAGACTAGTGAGTGTCTTGACTGTACCTCGTCACTACTCCACCGAGGTTAGTCTTGATACTTACTGCGTACCGACTGTGTGTACTCATACTACACTTCTGCACATGTTTGTGCAGAACTAGGTATTGAAGATATCAGACTCGGACGAAGTTAGAGTGTGATCGCAAGGACTTAAGGTAGAGCTACTTGGTCATCGCAATCCCTTGGAGTCTTTCCATTTTTATTGTACTATTAATTTCTTATTCGAACAGTATTGTATATTCAGTCCTCGAGATCATTCTATGTATTCATTTATAGTTTGTGACTCAGTACTACCAGTCTTGGGAGGTTATTTGAATATTTCCGTTGTTGGTTTTGACACTTGTATTAAATTATATGTTTAAACAAAATGGCTTGAATTATTATTATAATCGGCTTACCTAGTCTTAGAGACTAAGTGCCATCACGACGCCTCTGGTGGGATTTTGGGTCATGAGCTCTAGGTTCATAGGTTCTACGAGTCACGGACGAATTTAGTAGCGTCTTGCGGATCGGTATAGAGATGTTTGTACTTATCTTCGAGAGACTACAGAACCATGCCTCAAATGTAGAATATACAGTATCATGGCGAAATTGACTCACGAAGTCACTGAGCGGCATATTGAAAATTTGGTTAGTTGCATAAACCAAATTAAATATTAGTCCATGTAAATATATCTCACATCAACACTTACTTAATAAAGGGTTGAACTTCCGAACAATTCAGCAACACGTGATTTGAACTTAATTTGTACTCCATACTACTTAGGCCACTTTTTATTCGATCTTTAGAACCTCGACCTTGTTGATTTAATGTGGACGTTGGTGGATATAATGGATCAATCTCAATCATGACACTGTGATGTGATTGGGCCTATTTCTAGCACATGACACATGACTGTCGAAGTAGTATGAACAAAAATGGGCAGTTTCCTTTGCAAGATATCCTTCGCATATGGATCCTTCAATCTTATTTCTCTGTTTAACAAATTGTTTACACTTGCCGATAGTCTTGCACATTGTCATATTTGACAATAACATTAAAGAAAATTACAAGAATAAATCAAGATTTGATCATTACCTCTCTAATGGGTACATCCACCTGCACTGAACTGGCCCTCCAAATCGCCCCTCGTATACAAGGTGAATTGGAAGGTGTTCCATGACATCAAAGAAACCACATGGAGAAATCCTTTCCAGCTTATTACTGATTACATGAATGTTCTGATTCATTTGAAATAGATTTTCTTCCCTTAATGTGGTAGAACATAAGTCTTTGAAAAACAAACTTATCTTTGTGATGGGTTTCCATTTATTTTTAGGCAAACCACAAAATGCAATAGGGATTAGGGTTTCCATGAAGATATGACAGTCATGACTTTTCATATGAGTCATCGTTTCTTCAACCATATCATCATGTTTTCCTAGGTTCAAAGCATAGCCTTGGTGAATGTTTAGTTGGCCTTGGGCTTGAACACCTTACCATTGTTCGAAAACTGCAAATGCAATTCAGGTCGCCTGCAATATTCTTACAAGTCCAGTCTAGCCTTTAGGTTATCTTTTGTCTTTATTCTTATCATCCATCACTGTATTGAAAAAATTATCAAAATAGTTCTTCTCAATATGCATGACATCAAGATTGTGTCGGGGAAGATTATCCTTCCAATATGGCAACTCCCAAAATATGCTCTGTTTTGTCCAGTTATGAGTAACACCATATCCAGGAAATCTAGAAGGTGGGGCCTCGGTAACTTTAGTGAAGTTCTGAACCCTCTCCCAAATTTCCTCACTGGAAATAATTGGAGGTGGCAAATCACGTTCAACTGTATGCTTTTTTAATGCATTCTTCATCCTTCTGAACTCATGATCAACTGGCAAGAACTGACNTCATTTGAAATAGATTTTCTTCCCTTAATGTGGTAGAACATAAGTCTTTGAAGAACAAACTTATCTTTGTGATGGGTTTCCATTTATTTTTAGGCAAACCACAAAATGCAATAAGGATTAGGGTTTCCATGAAGATATGATAGTCATGACTTTTCATATGAGTCATCTTTTCTTCAACTATATCGTCATGTTTTCCTAGGTTCAAGGCATAGCCTTGGTGAATGTTTAGTTGGCCTTGGGCTTGAACATCTTACCATTGTTCGAAAACTGCAAATGCAATTCAGCTCGCCTGCAATATTCTTGCAAGTCCAGTCTAGCCTTTAGGTTATCTTTTGTCTTTATTCTTATCATCCATCACTGTATTGAACAAATTGTCAAAATAGTTCTTCTCAATATGCATGACATCAAGATTGTGTCGGGGAAGATTATCCTTCCAATATGGCAACTCCCAAAATATGCTCTGTTTTGTCCAGTTATGAGTAACACCATATCCAGGAAATCTAGAAGGTGGGGCCTCGGTAACTTTAGTGAAGTTCTGAACCCTCTCCCAAATTTCCTCACCGAAAAAAATTAGAGGTGGCAAATCACGTTCAACTGTATGCTTTTTGAATGCATTCTTTATCTTTCTGAACTCATGATCAACTGGCAAAAACTGACGATGACAATCAAACCATGACTGTTTTCGGCCATGTCTTAAAGTGAACGCTCTACCATTTTCCATGCAGCAAGGACATGTTAACTTTCCAGCATTCATCCACCTAGACAACATTCCATATGCAGAAAAATCATTAATGGTCCATATTAAGTTAGCACGCAAGTTGAAATTTTCCTTAGTTGATATGTCATGTCTCAACTCCATCATACCACAACTGTTTTATATCAATAATCAAAGGTTTCAAATATACATCAATCAAACTCTTTGGATTGTGGGGACCGGGAATAGCACAATTTAAGAACATATATGGACTAGTCTTATACATTTCAGGCGAAAGATTATACGGCGTAATAAAGACCGACCAGCATGAATACGGGTGTTGCAGAAATAGAAAATGGCGTGAAACCATCAGCACACAAACCCAACCGACCATTCCTCGATTCACTAGCATAATCCGGATACATCATATCAAAATACTTCCAAGCATCACTATCTGAAGGATGACATATAACACCCGGCGGCCTTCTATTTTCATAGTGTCATCTCATATGAGGAGCGAAATTCATCGATGCTTACAACCTCTTTATTCTAGGAGTAAGAGGTAAGTAATGCATCGACTTCACAACTACCTTCTTCCCACTGGAAACCCGCTTAAAACGAGGTTTTTCACAAAATTTACAACTTTCTAAATCTGCATCACCCTTAAAATACAACATGCAACCATCTTCACAACAATCGATTATCATAAACGAGAGTCCTATCTAAGAAACCAATCTTTTATCCTTGTATAAATCTTCAGGTATGTTGAAAGTTGGGTCGACTAGTTCACTCATAAGGACAATGATAGAATCCATTCCCGCTTGAGAAATATTGGTATCTGATTTGATACTTAATAAACTAAACGCAATAGACAACTGAGAGTGCATACCCCTTTCACTTAGTGGACGACTATCGGCCTCTAACTATTCATAAAAATGTTTTGCCTCTTCGTTAGGAGCTTGTTCAACACTTTCATGGGGTTCAAACTCGAAGTGCATCCCAAAAGCATCCACAACCATTTCATTATATGTAGGATGTTGAAAGGTATTCCCCACCGACCTACTACTATCACCAACAACTATGTTATAAAATACACCATCACTACTATCAATCTCTCCATGACTAGTCCACACAAAATAATTATCCATAAACCCCTTTTTATAAAGACGAGTCTTAACATCCTCCGATCCAAAAATATGCAAACACTTTCACTTCACCCAAGGACACATAAACATCCCTCCGATTTGTAACGGTTCAAGTGACATTGCATGCCTAATAAATTCCTTAATGTCATGACCCAAAATCCCTTTAAGGTCATGATGGCATCAGACACCGTTGTCAAGCTAGCCGACAATAAATACTCAATTTGGTTCTCGTTTTAAATATTTTGAAATCATATTTTCTTTCAATTAAATAATAAAAGATAGAATTTACAAGATAAATAATAATGTTTTCAACAAGTTCAATACAGGACAACCCATAATCACCTCAAAACCCGGTGTCACCAGTGCATTAGCATAAACTAAGAAGGAAAATAAAAAACAACATCTATCCGGAATATAAATTTGGACGGGAGAACATATCTTAAGGAGACTATGTTGGTTGCAGATCGTAGTAGAAAGTGCAGCTCACCTAAATCCCCGCAATGACCACGCCTTTGCGCCCACAAGGCATCTAGACATAAATATACCTGTACAAAAACGTGTAGCAAGTGTAGTATGAGTACATAAATCAACGCGTACCCAGTAAATATCCTGCCTAACCTCGAAGAAGTAGTGACGATGGGTCGACTCGGACACTTACTATGGGCTATAATTAATATACCAATGATATAATTATACACGGATCACGTAGAATGGCTGTAAGCCCAATATCATGAAATAAGTAAATAATTCTTTTGTTAATAAGAAATTTCTCCAAATTCATTTCGATAGTTTAACAATTTATATCTCCGACCAATGAAGCAATACCAATTATTATAATTTCTGAAATAATTAATACAATCATGCGTAAGTCATGTCGAGGTCGTACGTTCCGATCCAACAAATAAATATAAATTGTGCACTGCTGAGGGTTGAACGACACGAACCATAGAACATGCGACGCGGTCAAATATAAATTTATCAATAAATCATGCATCTATTACCCCGCTCGCAGATCATACATGTGATGCAGTCAAATATAAATTTATCAATAAATCATGCATCTATTACCCCGCTCGCGGATCATACATGCGACAGGGTCAAATATAAATTTATCGGTAAATCATAATCCTTTTCTTGATTCTTTTCAAAATAAAGACAATTCGACTTGAAGCTTTTACCCCGCTCGTGGATCATACATGCGACGCGGTCAAATATAAATTTATTAAGTTACTATAATATTCCTAAATATCTTTTTGAAAATACGAAGCCCAAATGAAAACTTTTTGAAAACTCAATTTCCTTAATTTAAATTCTTCTCAAGACAATTAATACGCAAACCTCAGCCTTGCTTCTTCTCAAGGAAAACGGTAGCCACAAATCAAATAACAATATCAACAAGGCAGGATGCAAACCTAAAACTACCCGGACATAAGCATAGCTAGTAGCTACGTACGAACTCTCGTTACTTCATGCGTACGTAGCCCCCCCAAGTAGAAGCACATATTTAATCAATTCACCTATGGGGTTAATTCCCTCTTACAAGGTTAGAAAGGAGACTTACCTCACTCTGAAATTTCATAACCGACTCCAAAGCCTTTCCAACAACTCCAACTGATGCATAACGCTTAAAAACTAGTCAAATAAGATGCAACCCAATCAAAATATGCTCTAATACTCGTAGTTAATCAATTTATAATAATTTCCAACTCTGCTCGAAAAGTCGATAAAAGCACCCTCAGGCCCACGTGCCCAGATTCCAAAACTTTTTGAATATAAGCTTTACTCATAACCTCACGAACTCAAATANGGGTCAAATATAAATTTATCGGTAAATCATAATCCTTTTCTTGATTCTTTTCAAAATAAAGACAATTCGACTTGAAGCTTTTACCCCGCTCGCGGATCATACATGCGACGCGGTCAAATATA
>AWOL01S0116276.1:0-20432 GCA_000715115.1 Nicotiana otophora
GGTTTTTAACGAGACAACCAAAAGGTGTATTTCTAAACATGTGTACTCTTTTTCCTTCACTAGGATTTTTTCCCCATAGGGTTTTTTCCTAATAAGGTTTTAATGAGGCACATTATCTATGAACATCCAAGGGGGAGTGTTATAAGAAAAATCAAATTATGGTGGATGTCTACTCTTCCTCCATGATCTTCTCAAATACTTAATGACATATTCAATGATATATTTCTATGCTTAATGATATATTCAATGACATACTTTTCTTCACTTTTCATGCCTATATAAAGGCCTTGTAATAAGTAGGAAAATACACACAATTGAAGAAGAAAATCTCTTCCTTCTCTCTATCTCCATTTCTTGTTCATGTTTTACTAAATTGTTTCTATTTTATAACAACATGTCTTATTCATGTTTTACTAAGTTGCTTTTATTTTATAACACAGTCTTATTTGTTTTGGTTAATAATGTGAAAAGATAATATGATCTCATGATGGCATATGGCCTCACCTTCTCAATTTAACATGCATATTTTGGATTAATTTCACATGATTAGAATAAAAGTAGTAACTCAGTCGCATTTTGTTTGACATTTTTCATTTGTTTAATGCCAATTCGTTCAATTTTTACAGTTAAATCGAATTAGATTAATTGATTCACTTTCTAAGTTAAAGTTTAAATGCTCTAAATTTAAATAAAAAATATCATAATTTGCAGTTTTTCTAAATTCAAAAAAAGCATAAGAATACATTTTAACATGCAGTCGAAGTTTCATTCAATAGCTTTTACTATAATTTTTGTTTTTTTTACGCTTCAGAATATGCGGTGAAACTTCATGTTACAGTTAATAGTGCTCACAAACTAGAACCTATTTGTTAAATGCTGTTCTACTTGTATTATATGCCTCCTTTTCAAACAGCTTTATCTAGAAAACATCGAATAAAACTTCTTAAAGATTCTTAGTTCAAGTCTTAGAAAAATGTCAAAATCAATATCCTGGATTGGAGGGTTTATGTTTCTCCACTTTCGTTCTTAGCCAGCTTTTTAGCATATCCATAGGACCACTACAGTAATGGTCTTTTTCCATTGTCCTTAATCAGTGTTTCTGTCTAGGGTTGGCAGATCTAAATTGACTTTCATAATGTTGAAAGAGATGACCTTGAGAAAGTAATTATACAATTTTTCAAATTGTTAGTCATAAATAACCGATTTCAAATTATATGAAACTATTAGCAGTTCGGAATGATCTAAATTTTTTATTTCACTTTTTACCGAGGGTTTTGTAAATATTTTGAGTAACTTGATAGTATAATTATTTTTTATACTATTGATAAAATACTAGTGTTAGTATACGTGTTTTGCGCATGTTCCCTATGTCAATGAGTAAAAAAATTTTAAAAATCATATAAGTAGTATTAAATGATGTGTTTGAGATATAAAATAAAAAAAAAGTATAACTTTCTAAAAATATATTTTTAGATTTCATTTAGCTAGATCAATAAAGGATAAAATCTTGTCGCATGAAAGTCCTTAGAGGTTATATGAATATCTTATGAATTCTAAATATTAAAAAATAATTTAATTATAATCTTATCCAATATGAAATTTTTTTTTAAAAGATAAAACATTTATACTTTTATAATAACATAAATAGATATGTATAAATGATTAAGTTATCAGTATTTTACTTTTTTCAGCTATAGTGAGCTGTATATTTATATTTTTCATCATTTTTTTAAATCTTTTTCTGTTGCATTATTTCAAAATTTAATCTTTAAATTTTTCATTGTACGCATAACTTTTAGATGGTCAAAACTAAAATTATAGGTAGTCAAAACATGGACTACGCTTTAATGGAAAAAGTATATTTTTAAGAAAATAATTATATAAATTAACGTATATATAATAGTTTAAATATTTATTTTAGGAGAGATAACGTGTACATTGAATAAAACCTTGAATTGCTTTATCAAATTACGCATGTACGTGCCTAATTTGTATGCAGACGTATAATAAAAGGAAAAATGCTATAAGCGAATTATTTGATTTAAATAAGGTAAAATCTTAGTCAATTTTAAAGTCATAATTATTAATATTTCTTACCTTGTTCAATAAATAAAGATTTAATACTCAAAATTTAGTTGATTTGAAAGTTCTAAATATAAGAAAATTAACTTAAATTATAATTTTGTCCAATATAAATCAATTTTTAAAAGACAAAATAGGAGAACGACATTTTGTTAAGAACATTTAATACATGTATAAGTTAAACTCCATATACAATTATAAACTTAGCTGAAACCAAGCACAGGAATACAATAATACAGCTCTAAGTGGGGTCTATGTGAAAATGCATTGCAGCTAAATGCTACTATTATAGGAAAAACAAGCTTTAGCTCATTCTAAATTTAGAAAACGGGTAGCTAACAATATTTGGTCTGCATAAGTTGTCACTTGTCTCAATAACATTAATGCATCGGGAAATTAAGTACTCTCTCCATTTTAATTTATGTGAACCTATTTTATTTTTAGTCCGTATAAAAAAGAACGATCACTTTCTTTATTTGGAAACAATTACCTTTGTATAATAATTTATAGCCACGTAAAATATATGTGTTTCATTTTACACCACAAATTAAAAAAAAAATTCTCTTTTCTTAAATTATTATACAGTCAAACGAGTTCACATAAATTGAAATCAAAGGGAGTAATTACCCGGGAGCATAGAAAGTACGTAGTGATTGAGAAAGCATGCAAACCAAGTACTATCATCGCATTTTGACTTATTTTTAACAATTTCAAGCCATTACTTTGTCAGAAACAAGAAGAACGAGTACTGCCTACAAGGTGGTTTTAAATCTCTTGATAAGTGTGAGATATTTTTAAAAAAACTTTAGTTTAAGATAATGTAATCATAATTTATTGTAGCTTTATCTTCAGGTAAGATCTCCGTACACATTACCTTCTCCAGATTTTATTTATGAAATTATACTAAATATTTTGTTATTGTTATTCTTGTTTACTCATAAAATGAGTAACAATTAAATTTATACGCGGTTTAAAGGATACACGATTCAATTTAACACCAATGATCTATGAACAGAAAATAATTAAAGTAAAGAGAAACAAAACGATCAAACCAAACGTGATGGACAATTAAGCCTGATATTTGGATGAACACTGAAAATTGATCCCGGTCGAGCCCTCGAGATGGGCTCGGTCGTAACTAGGTAAATAAGCAGCTAAAGAACACTATGAACAGTAGCTAGAGAACAAAAATAACTTTTATTGATTTGATATACGTGCCAACAATAGTTTTAAAATGAAATACAGTATAGTAGTTTCAATCCTAGTACAAGTCTAAATAAAGTAAAAAATCTTCTCATTCCAATAAATATTGATCTGTAGTTGATATCGGGTGGGATTTATGTCGTAACATATGGTTCAGGGTGAATATTACGGATCCCTGCTTATCGTGCCTAGCCATTTTTTTCCTTAGTCTCGGCCCTTCACTCTACTTGGACCCGATGCTCAGCCGTATCCGGTCCCGGGTGCACCATTCGTCCTTCCCGAGCTCTGAGACGTGGAACCCATTGGCTTTACTCGAGGTTATGCCAGATCGTGCTTCCCTCTCATTTTATTACCGTGAAATCGGGGTAACTTTATCCCCGATTTTACCCGTACACATATAGTCCCCTCACTTTTAGAAGAGCAAATTTATCGAAATAGCGAGAAGTAATTAATTGACCCCGGTTCTTTCTTCTGTACGCTACAATCGAGTCGACGAGTCAGTGAAGTATCTCATTAGTTGCGTCGTTTCTGACTTCGGACACGTGTCAGCCGCCGATTGACCGTCCTTGAATGCGAAGCGTCATGCATTAATTACCTCCCTCATATAAAAGTTTTAGTTCTTTTTTCACTTTTATACTTTCCGATTTCGAACATTCTTAAGTTACCCCGAATTTTTCACTTGCCCATAATTCCTTCAAATCTTCATGCATTGTTCTTCACATCTTCATTTCTTCATCTCCAATCTTCATATTTCATCTTTGAATCTTCAAGTTTGACATTCAAATCTTCATACCCACCTTCAAACCTTCATATTCCTAGATATCAATGACAAAAAACTCAAAATTCGTGCCTCAAAATTATACTTCTTCAACTGCCACCCCGACCGCTGACATCTAAGCGACCCTGCCGGCAGCAGCCCCAGAACCTCCCTTTAAAGACTTTATTCTCGGAGGTTGTTCCATAGATAACAATTTTAAAGTCGAGAAGGCCTCCAAATAAGGGGATCGCGGCGATGAGGTGTGGAGGTATATCTGCTCCATCACCAAAGACACACTTCCGACGGTCCGGGAGGACTGCAAGTGGGAGGGCAAAGAAATAGTCATCCCCGGTCCTGACGAGAACATTACAACTCATATGGAGGGGTACTTAAGTGTTTATACATACCCTTCATGCTTGGTCCGGTGGACCCGTTGGTCCTCGACTTTTGTAAAGGGTACGAGGTTTGCCTCGGGCAGATCCATTCATCTTTTTGGAGGATCATGATACTCCTCTGTGACTTTGTTAATCACACGGAGGAGCCCCATTTCACTATCGACCACTTTGTTCGTATCTATGACCCCTGAATCTTCCGAGCATGCCTGACGGGCAAAGAAGGCTCCCTTCTCGAGCATCGACGAAGACAGGGACCAAGGCTGGTAGGGGAGATTCATTTGGGCAATGAGAGATTCATTTGGGTAATGACCGAGAAGTGGAACTCAAAACTTAAGTTCATCTCCTCTTAAGTAGTTAAATAGTTCTTTGATGTTATTCTTCTTTCTCATCACCCGGTTTTCCCGTTGTGCAGCGGTTGCCCGAGTCCCCAATGTAGTTCCCCATTTCAAGGAGTGGGTCGAGGAATTCTACAAGCAATTGACGTACTTCGATAGAGAGTGGCGCAAACTCTCAAAAGGCAAGTGAGAGGTCCATTCCCATGGTGAATGTTCTTCCTCCCCCAATTGAATTTTCCTTTTGTTCTATTGTCATTTTGACTAAGTACCTTTCTTCCTTCTACAGGTTTGCCCAAGACCACGGACCTTCGGGTAGTGGACGAGGACGAGTCCCCATCCCCATCTGCAATACCCTTCACTTCGGGACAGCCTGTCGCTGAGGCCGCTTTGAAGAAGGAGGAGAAGAAGAGAAGAAAGATGGGGTCTTCTGGGTCCCTAGATGCGGACGCCGAGGCCAAGAAAAAGAGGCTCATGGTCAGGGTCCGAAAAAGCAACAAAAAGAGTACTCGAGCCAGGGTACTGGACCATGATTCCCTTTATCGGCTCAGGAACTACCCTGAAGATGACGATATGGAGTTGGTTGCTCATGAGTCGTACATCACTGTAGAAGAGCGGGTGGAACCAAAGGGAAGCGACCGTAAGGTCGAATCCTCTTCAGCTCGAGAGACCGAGGGAAATCCTATGGCTACGGCCTCTCGAGAAGCTACTCCGGCTCCGAGAGAAGCCGTCGACTTTATTTATATTCCGGAGTCACTGTCTCGCACTGAATCTCTATTTGACGAGGCCCGAGCCATTAAAGAAAAGCCGACTGAGGCATCATGGGCCACAAATGAGGCCACCTGGAGATCCCGAAAAAGGACATGTTACTGGAGTCGGGTAGGCCGAGCTCGAGCCCAAAGCTGGTGAAGCAGTTCCCTGCCCCGAGCGTGGATCCTGACAGTAAAAGAACAGTCATGTTTACAATCCCAACAGATACTAGGTGCGGTCTGGGTCGATTGGCATAGCTAGCTACCTTCGTTGCTTGGTGAGCAAAGAGGACCAAGCAAAGATGAACGAAGTAGATGCGCCAAGTCTTTTCAATGGGTCACAATAGGCGTTGAACATGGTATGTTTCCCTTTCCTTATATCTCGTAAGGGTTTCAATTAGCCTTAGCATTTTTTAATAATTTTATCACTAGACTCAGCCATCTCGGAATGTGATGCCATCGTTTAGGAGTACACCGCACTGAAGTCCAAGTTAGAGGCGACTTCGAACGAGTCCTCCGAGGTTCAGGATATGCTGGCCTACTATAAGAACGATGTGGAGGTGGCCGAAACTTGTATAATAACAAAGGACAAGTACGTGAAGTGGCTATCCCGGAGGGAGACCCTCGAGAAGATTCATTCCTGGGGATTCAATCTAGCGGCCGAGATCGAAGAGGCGAAGAGTCTCGGGGCCGAGGCCAAAGAGATATACGAGCCCGAGGGTTTGGGTAGCGAGTCGGGTTCCAGCGAAGACTAGGCGAACAATGCCTTAGTTTATTTTTTTGTTTTCCCTTGTATATGTTTTTATTTATTTTGGGGCCGCTTCATAGTGTCTCTGTAAATACTTTTGATATATATAAAAATTTCCCGTCATCTATATTGTGTCCTTTACTTTTCAGCGTTTGCTTACAACTTTTTAATTAAAATATGCCATGAATGCCTTAGCATAGAATTTGACATAACTTAGAGTGTTCGTTCCCCCAGAGCCCAGATGAGGCCTGATTTAAGTAACAACTCTGAGTTTCTTTGACTTCGGAATATTTGATAAAAAATAAAGTCTTTAAAATACTTGAATATTTCAACCAGACACGATTATTCTTTGCCGAAGGTTGTTCTTGTTATGGCCGGGTTTGAAGTATTCTTTTATAGGTTTTAACCATGTGTAAGGACCTTACTTTTTATGTATAGACTCGGACATCTCTGAGTTGTTCAAGTTGTCCATAGCCTTTCATGGTTGGTCCCTTCCTACTAGGCTCTGTGCCTCTGAGATTTGTTAGCCTAAATTGTCTGATATTATTATCGGATAACAGTCCCTAGTTCGAGGAGGCCCGTGGACTTTAGGGTTTGAACCCACTATTTACTCTAAGTAACTTAATGATAATATCGCTGGTGCAAATGTGAAATGATGAAAAATAGAAGGCAAACTTCGTTTATTACTTTGAATGTAGAGTACATAATCGAAGGTACAAAATTTTTCTGCCATGGCAAGAAGGAGCTACACGGGTATGGTTCGTTTGACCGTTTGACCCTTACAATTAATTCTAATATTCAAGTATTGGCTTTCAATATCAAATGAAAAATACCTTCTAAGTTTCTGAACTCAGGATCTTGACCTAGGGCGTTTTGGGCACCCTAGTATTCGAGACTGAACTTGTGACGACTCGAATACTATTGGTCCAATATAGGTAATCTGCAATCACGGCCTCAGGCCAGTCTTTAAAACTAGGGTAGCACATTTTACTATTGCCTTGTTAAAAACCTTGCCGTAATACCCACTTCGGGAAAAAATGGTCCAAGGAAAAAAGAGTGCAACATGTGCTTTCTGACCTAAACCTCAGCTTTGACCTCGACCGAATACCTGCATGGGTTAGTTCAAAGAGTAATAAACTAGAAAGGAAATTGTGTCCATACCTTAGTAGTAGTACCGCTTTAAGTGTTCCACATTCTAGTTGTTGGGTAGTTATACATTGTTCCCCGACTCGAGCTTATATGAGCCTTTCCTGGTTATACCGGTGACTCTGTATAGACCTTCCCAGTTCGGGCCTAGTTTCCCGTCATTTGGGTTCTTGGTATGCAGTGTAATTTTCCTTAATACCAAGTCCCCAACTTGGAAGTGTCGAAGGTTAGACCTTCGGTTGTAGTATCTCCCCATTCGTTGTTTTGGGGTCACTAACCGGACTAGGGCGACTTCTTGCCTTTTGTCCGATAAGTCTAAGCTCATGGCCATGGACTCGTCATTCGATGTCTCAGTAGCATATTGGAACCTTAGGCTTGGTTCTCCTACTTCGATCGGGATTAGAGCTTCTGTGTTGTAGACTAAAGAGAACGGTGTTGCACTAGTGCTTGACTTCGAAGTCATTCGATATGCCCACAAGATCTCAGGCAAAAACAATTTCCACTTTCCTTTTGAGTCGGACAATCTCTTCTTCAGGTTTTGGAGTATAGTTTTGTTTGTTGATTCCGCTTGACCTTTCCCACTATGGTGGTAGGGTGTCAACAAGATCTTTTATATTTTGTGGTCTTCAAGAAATTTACTAACCTTGTCGCTGATGAACTGTCTCCCGTTGTCGCAGGTCATCTCGGATGGTATCCCGAACCGAAATATTATATGATCCCAGATGAATTTAATGACCTCTTTTTCCGAACCTTCTCAAATGCATGTGCTTCGACCCACTTGGAGAAATAATCGATCATGAGCAATATGTATTGGGCTTTGCCAGGTGCCCATGGCAAGGGATCGACGATGTCCATCCCCCATTTCATAAACGGCCAGGGGGATAGGACTAGGTGAAGCATTTCCTCCGGTTGATAAATCACCAGGGCATGCCTCTAGCATTCATTACATTTTTGATTGAAGTCTTTCACATTCTTTTCCATCTCGTTCCTGTAATAACCGGCTCTGATCAATTTCCGAACCAAGGATTCCGCTCCCGAATGGTTTCTATAAGTACCCTCGTGTACTTCCCTCATTACGTAGTCGATATCCCCCGGACCCAAGCACCTAGCTAGAGGACCGGAAAACGATCTTCGGTATAATTTTCCACCGACCAAGCAAAACCTGGCAGCTTTAGTACGTAGGGCCCTCGATTCCTTGGGATCCGACGAAAATTTTCCTTTCTGAAGGTAGTCTATGTATTTGTTTTCCCAGTCCCAAGTAAATCTTGTTGAGTTCACCTCGGCGTGATCTTCTTCTATCACTGAGTTTCATCAATTGCACTACTGTTCCGGAGTTGAATTCGTCAGGGTCGACTAATGAGCCTAGATTAGCCAACACATTAGCCGCATTATTTTGATCTTGGGTACATGTTGTAGAGTCCATTCCTTGAATTGGTGTAAGGTCACTTGCAATTTATCTAAGTATATCCGCATTCATTCCTCTTTTACTTCAAATGTCCCGTTGAGTTGGTTAACGACGAGGAGGGAGTCACATTTGGCCTCAATCACCTTAGCCCCCAGGTTCTTAGCCAGTTCTAGACCTGTGATCATAGCCTCATATTCAGCTTTGTTGTTAGTCAATTTCACAGTTCTAATATACTGCCTTTTATGTTACTTGTAGGTGGTTCCAATACGATTCCCAGCTCGGACCCTTTTATGTTAGAAGAATCGTCCGTGAATAGGGTCCATACCCCCGAGCTAGTCCCTGAGGCGAGCAGTAATTCCTTCTCAACCTCGGGAAACAAGGCCTGTGTAAAGTCGGCCACGAAGTCTGTCAAAATCCGATATTTTATAACTGTCTGGGGTTTGTACTCAATATCGTACTCGCTAATCTCTACGGCCCATTTCCCCAGCCAGCTTGAGAGCTCGGGTTTATGCATAATATTCCTTAGCGGGTACAAGGTCACGACACATATGGGGTGACACTGAAAGTACAATTTTAATTTCCTAGATATGCTCAATAAGGCGAGGGCTAATTTTTCTAAGTGTGGATACCTTATTTAGCATCACCTAGGGTTCTACTAACATAATAAATAGGAAATTGCGTACCTTCTTCTTCCCGGCCCAGGATGCCACTTACCGCTAACTCAAACACTGCCAAGTAGAGGTATAAATACTCGTTCGCCTTCGTAGTGTATAGCAAATGAGGGCTCGATAGCTACCATTTGAGTTCTTCTAAAGCCTACTGACATTCTCGGGTCCAAGAGAAGTCGTTATTCTTCTTCTTTTGTAATGAGAAGAATCGATGGCTCCTATTTGACGACCTAGAAATAAATTGGCCCAACGCAGCTATCCGCCCGGTTAGTCTTTGTACTGCCTTGACATTGTCTACTATGGTGATATCTTTTATGGCTTTTATCTTGTTCGGGCTGAATTCTACTTCCCGGTTGGATACCATGAAACCGAGGAACTTGCCCGAGCTGACCCCGAAGGCACACTTCTCTGAATATAGCTTCATGTTGTATTTCCTAAATTTGTCGAAGGTTTCCTGCAAATACTTCAAATGGTCCTCTGCTCGCAAGGACTTAAATAACATATCGTCAATATAAACTTCCATTGATTTTCCTATTTGTCCCTCAAACATCCAGTTAACTAGGAATTGATATGTGGTACCAGCATTTTTAGCCCAAATGACATTATGTTATAACAGTAGGTGCCAAATTCAGTTACAAAAGAAGTCTTTTCTTGGTTGCCCGGGTCCATCTAAACTTGGTTGTACCCGAAATAGGCGTCGAGAAAACTCAGTATCTCATGTTCGGTCATCGCATCGATAATTCGGTCGATATTAGGCAAAGGTAATGAATCCTTTGGACATGCCTTGTTTAGGTCCTTATAATCCACACACACTCTAAGTTTGTTTCCCTTTTTAGGTAGGACCACTACGTTAGCTAACCAATCTGGGTATTTAACTTCCTAGATGGAACCTATTTTCAAAAGTTTAGACACCTCGTCTTTGATGAATGCATACTTGATTTCGGACTGCGGCCTCCTCTTCTGCTTGATTCGGTGGAAATTTGGGTCCAAGCTCAACTTGTGAGTCGTCACTTCCGGTGGGATCCCTGTAATATCTAAGTGGGATCACGCAAAACAATCGGTAGTAACTTTAAGGAAATAAATAAGTTTTTTCCTCAGCTCGAGAGTTAACCTCGTGCCTAGGTATACCTTTCAATCCAGTAGGTACTCGATCAGTATGACCTGCTCAAATTCCTTGATTGTTAATTTAGTGGCATCGGTGTCATCAGGTGTTATAAAGGATATTGGTACACCATAATCATCCTCATCGTTTGATGTGTGCTCCTTCTGTTTTTCCAGATCATTTAGGGTAGGGATCATTGATTGCTGATTGATTTCCTTCTCTTCGACTGGTCCCCTACTTTTTGATGTCGAGATTACGACCATGGGGATTACTTCCTCGATAGCGGACATCTCCTTTGCGGCCGATTGTTCCCCATAGACCATTTTGATTTCTCCCAGAGTGGGAAATTTTAATGCTTGATATAGGGTTGAAGGCACCACCCTCATGTTGTGAACTCAAAGCCTCCCAAACAAGGCGTTGTATCTCATATCCCCCTCGATCACGTAGAATTTCGTTTCCTAGGTAGTCCCGACAGTGTTTACTAGTAGGGTTATTTCACCCTTTGTAGTCTCGCATGCCATGTTGAACCTGTTCAATACTTGCATTGCCGATACTATTTGGTCCAATAATCCCAATTGCTCTACGACCCTCTATCGGATGATGTTATCCGAGCTACCTGGATCAATTAACACACATTTAACTCGAGATATACTAATGAGTATGGATATTACCAGTGCATCGTTGTGAGGATAGATGATGCCCTCAGCATCCTCGTCGCTGAGCGAGATGGACCCCTCCGGGACGTAATCCCGAGTGCATTTTTTCCTTGTGATAGAAACTTTGGTGCATTTTATCATTTGCCCTTGTGGGACATCCACTCCCCAATGATCATGTTGATCACGTGTTGAGGATCATCTTACTCAATTTGTTTGTTAGCGTCCCTATTTTTGAAATAACATTTTTCCTGCTCACTTAGAAATTCCCAAAGGTGCCCGTTATTGAATAGTCGAGCCACTTCCTCCGTTAATTGTCGACAATCTTCGGTCACGTGACCATGAGTACTATGGTATTTACATACCAAGCTATGATCCCTATGTGTGGGACCGGACTGAAGTGGCCTAGGCTATTTTGTCTCCTTGATGCGGCCAATGGCCGACACTATACTTGCAGCGTCCACGTTGAAGTTATATTCCGATAATCTCGGGGATTCCCTGCTCCCAAGTGATCAATCAAAACCATGTTTATTTATCATACCTCGCTTGCTAGGTCCTTGATCGTTACTCCTGTCATTCCTGGTTGGGTGGCGATGGGATCCGTGTCCCCTTCTGTCCGAGTTGTATGACTGATACCGATCTCGGACCGTCCTTGTCTCCCGGTCCATAATCCTTTTAGATTTGTCATTCACTCTGTTGGGGTAAACAGGCCCCGAGGGCCCGCCAGCTGGTCGTCCTCGACTCTGATCTTCGACTGCTACATGTTATTGACATCGGCCCAAGTAACCGTTGGGTACTCCACCAAGTTTTTCTTCAATTGTTGAGAAGCAACGGAACTTTGAGGGTTGAGCCCTTGAGTGAACCCCTGAATGGCCCAATCATCTGCGACCGGGGGCAGATTTATTCGCTCTATCTAGAACCCTGACACGAATTACCTAAGCATTTTGTTGTGTCTCTGCTTGACTTTGAAGAGGTTCGATTTCCTCGTCTCGACCTTGATGATGCCAGCATGGGCCTTAACGAAGGCATCTGCAAGCATAGCAAATGAATCAATGGAATTTGGAAGCAAGTTATGGTACCTTATCATCGCTCTTTTGGACAAGGTTTCCCCAAATTTCTTCAATAACACCAACTCGATCTCATCGTCTTCTAGGTCATTGTCTTTTACTGCGCGTGTATAGGAGGTTACACGCTCATTTGGATTTGTGATCCCGTTATATTTGGGAATGTCGGGCTTTCGAAATTTGTTCGAAATTGGCTTCTATGCCACACTCGGGGGGAAAAGCTTCTGAATGAATCTTTTGGAATGCGGCTCGTTCAATATTGGAAGTGCTCCCAGGATTTGATCGACCCTCGAATTGTAAGTTTCCACCTTCTTATCATTTGCCTCTATCTTTTTCTCACCAGACTCCACCCGCTTTGTTAGTGCTTCGACCATTTTCATCACCTCAGAAGTTTCCCAGGCCCTAACTCATTCAGTTCCCAGCAATCTTTTCATCTCTTCAAGCGCTTTCTCTAACCCGCTCGGACTCGATCCTGTTCTGGGCGTGACTTTGGTTCAGTAGATGTGCTATTGCAGCCTGCTGAGCTTGTAACATTTCAAAAATCAATCGCAAGCTAACTCCATCACCTTCCTCTTCGGGTGCTTCTCGAGACGATGGTCGGGGTGCCCTGCGAATGCTATTTTCGGGGTCAGTTTGTAGGTTGACGTTTATGGCAACGTGTGAGTTAACGTCGACCAGGTTAGTGATTGGGACACCATTGGGATCAACAAGGGATACGTCATTGCTAGGTACCACGTTATTGTTTTCATAGTGGTGGCCTGACTCGGTGTCAACGTTCAAGTGAGCAGACTGAGAATTTGATATTTTTACATTAACGTGAAATCAAACTTCAAAGAGCAAGTGTAAAATAGGGTGTATTATAGAGATTCGTATTAAATCACCAGTATTATCCTTAGCCTCATGGTGGGTGTCAAACTGTTTACCCTTAAAATGAGTAACAATTAAATTTGTACGCAGTTTAAAGGATACGTGATTCAATTTAACACGAATGATTTATGAACAAAAAATAATTAAAGTAAAGAGAAAAAAAATGAACAAACCAAACGTGATGGACAATTAAGCCTGGTTTTTGGATAAAAACTGAAAATTGACCCCGGTCGAGCCCTCGAGACGGGCTCGGTTGCAACTAGGTAAATAAGCATATGAAAAACACTATAAACAGTAGCTAGAGAACAAAAATAAACTTTTATTACTTTGATATGCATGCCAATTGTGGCTTTAAAATAAAAAGGTTCTCCCCTTTATATAGTATGGGAGTTTCAGTCCTAGTACAAGTCTAAATAAGGTAAAAGATATTCTCCTTCTAGTAAATGTTGATATGCAGTTGATATCGGACGGGATTTGCGCCGTAACATCCGGTTGAGGGCAGATATTACGGCTCCCCACTTATCGTGCCTAACCGTTTTTTTTCCTTAATCTCGGCCTTTCACTCTGATCGGACCCGATGCTCAGCCGTATTCGGTCCCGAGTGCACTATTCGTCCTCCTCGGGCTTTGAGACGTGGAACCCCTTGGCTTTACTCAAGGTCATGCCATATCGTGCTCCCCTCTCGTTTCTTTACCGTAAAATCGGGGATCACTTATCCCCGATTTTACCGTACACAATTCTAAAAGACAAATTATATGTAGTATTTGAATGAGCATAATTGATATAGGAAATTTAAATAATCAATATAAAATAGTTGAGATCGAGGTAATGTTAATAGCTTGATTGTCCATACGCATCAAGTAACAAATTGGCCAACAGACCTTCCACTATCCTAATCAACAATCCTTCGCTATAAATTACTCATAAACAAGGCTGCTAGCATAGCTCATATGCTGAAACTCGTCATATTTGACACCATGGTTTCGACGATCGATCTCATGGAATTGATCATAATATACCCTAAGCTTTTCCTCATTTCAGTGCCAACTTTAATAATTGTCTTATTTTGGTATGTTTTTTGCAAAAGCACCAGGTCAAGAATTTTCCTGGTAGATTTTGCATGTTACAAGCCCCAGAAAAACCAGCAAATTTGCAGACAAAATTTTCTCAATAGAAGCAGCAGAGAACTAAAGTTTAACAGTGACACACTGGAGTTTATGGACAGGATCTTGCAAAGATCTGGCTTAGGAGATAAAACGTATGTTTCTAAAGGCTTGTTAAGAGATCCTATGGATATGAGCACAAAAGCTGCTAAGGAAGAAGTGGAGATGGCGGTTTTCGGAGCCATAGATGAGCTTTTGCTGAAAACTGGAGTTAGATGTGAGGAAATAGGTATATTGGTTTCTGTCTGCGGCGTTTTCAATATTATGCCATCATTCTCAAGTGTCATAGTTAAACGTTACAAGCTAAGAGAAGATATCCGCAGCTATAATATGACGGGAATGGGGTGCAGTGCTGGTCTTATTGCCTTAGGACTTGTTCAAAATCTACTCAAGGTTCTTCTCTCAACTTGATCTCACGCTTTTTCATCCTATAACTTCCTTTTTTTACCCCCTGGTTAATTAAAGATCGTGCTTATAAATTTAATACACCATTACATTATGTTAATAATAATTTTGTTATTACCAAAAATATATAAAATAAATCTGTTACATTCAATTATTAATTTGAAGTAATTAATAATATATAAAAAAAATTGTACTTTCTATATATATATATAACTTAAATCGACTTTGTTTGCCTCTTAGTGCAACTTCAATCATCTTTCTGTTTTGAATCATCGGATATCCGTATCTACCGGACCAACTAGTATGGGTTCGCTCCGCATAGTGTTTATTAATAGTGGTGGAGGAATGATTTTCACTGAGTTATAGTATTGTTCACGAAGTTCTTTCACATGCAAATATTGAGAAACCGATGTTTGGACTAACATTGAAAAACAAATAATTTAACTCTCGTACTCCTAAAGTCGTCATTTTTCAACCGAAAGAGTATAAGTAATGTGAAAAATTAGTACCATCTCTAGAAGTGGCCATCTGTGTTTTCCGGTCAGTACTTTTGGGAATGAATTATGATCTTTTATACTTCATTCATCCGTTTCAATTTAGATGAGCTAGTTTGACTCGATACGAAGTTCAAGAAAAGAGAGAAACTTTTGAAACTTGTGGTCTTAAAAATTTAAGGAATAAAAGTTTTATGGGATCATGACATTTGTGTATAAAAATTTCTCATTAAGGGTAAAATGATAAAATAAAAAGTTTAAAATTAAATTATTTTCAATTAAAGAAATATGTCATTCTTTTTGGAACGGACTAATAAAGAAAGTATGTCATCTAAATTACAGAGTATCTTTGTTTGAAAATTAGAAAAGTGAAATTCTCAGGCGTTCACTAGATATTAAGTGTATTAGTTAACCCAAAATTCATAAGCAAGACATAGTAACATAAACATACTAACATTGTTTATCAACTCATGATATACTGTTGTGCAGGTGCACGATAATTCCTATGCCCTATTAGTAACGACTGAGAGCACCACAGACAACGTATACAAAGGCAATGACCGGTCAAAACTGCTAAGCAATTGCGTATTTCGTGTTGGTGCGGTCGCCCTTCTCCTCTCCAACAAACCGTCCGATCAGAATACCTCCAAGTATGAGCTCATCCACACCGTCCGATCTCAAACAGCAAACAACGATCGCTCCTACAACTGTATTTTCATGGCAGAAGATGAACAAGGACATCGAGGAATCTCGATTAACAAAGATCTCTTGTATGCAGCTATGAAAACCATTCGATCAAACATATCCACTGTAGCTCCCCTAGTCCTTCCTCTATCTGAACAATTCCGTTACTTGATGAATATTATAGTGCGGCGCTTTCGCACGGGAAGTAAAATGGATCCTGATTTCTCCAGAGCAATCGATCACTTCTTCCCACACGTTGGCGGGAAACCAGTATTGGATGATTTGCAAAAGAAATTGGGATTTAGCGATGGACAAATGGAAGCATCTAGAATGACGCTGTACAGGTTTGGTAACAGTTCTAGCAGTTCGATATGGTACGAAGTGGCTTATGCGGAGGCGAAAGGTAGGGTGAAAAAGGGAGACACATTGTGGCAGATTGCATTCGGGTCGGGTTTCAAATGTAGCAGTGTGATTTGGCGGGCGACCCGATCCATTGATCGCGATGAGATGAATCCTTGGCGCGATGAAATTGATGAGTTCCCCGTGGATGTTAGCGAGATCGAAGCGCTTTCGGACCTATTCCTTACTTCCAAATAGGAAAAATACATCTTAATCTCTAATAGCTTGTTTGGATGGTTGTTATGTATTGATTCATACTGTATCGTATTGTATCGTTTTCATGTATACAATATTTGAATAAATTATATTGTTTGCGCTTGTTTCATGATGTCATGCACCAACAATATAAAGAATAAACTTATAAATATTATAATGAAAAAGTAAAGTACGAGGTAAATTATTATATAAAAACATAGGTTAAAGAATAAAATATGATTATTTAATAATAAAGAAGAGCAAACTGAGAGAATAAAATAAGGTAACGACGCGACAACACCGAATGTATCGTTACATAAAGTATCACTCTTCGTCGTTACATAATAACAGATTTAACGATAAAATATAATAAAATTTAAATAACAATCAAAATAAATATTTTATTTAAAATAACAATACAATACAATAGATAACAACCGTCCAAACAAGCTGGCGAGCTATTCTTTTTCCCTCTCAAATTTTTTGTATGTCAAATGTTAAAAGAGCAATCTACGCTAAATGCCCATGAAACCTAAATTTATTATCATTTTTTACCTATTTTTAAAATAATTACAAAACATACCCACCCCAAAACTTATTACCCGGTCGTCCACCACAACTCTAGTCCTTCAGTCACAAAAGACTCCTAAAGCCAAGCTAACAAACTTTCCTAGTTATTCTTTGGTTAATCAACCTAAAACAAGTTATTTAGCTGTTGAAGCGTTTATTGTTGGAATTTAGTAGGTATTATTTTATGATGTGTAGATTGTGGTGTTAATGATTGATTTTTGGATATTTAATTGTGACAAAAATTAATCTGCCATTGGAGGACCTTGAAACTTGAAACTCATAAATTGGGTTTGTTGAGTTTGTGGTTATTTTGATCCGATTCTGACCGAGTATGTTCGAAATATTAATTGGAGGATGTGTCTATATTCCGAGTCAATTTGGTGGAGATTTTAGAGTAGATTTTTAAATTCTGGGTTGAAATTGAGTCGAACTAGCAAAGAAGACAAATTTATATTGTATACCAAAATGGTATATTGTATACTGTATGGGTATACAATAATTAATTCAAGAGTATATAATTAACTACAATAGTATACTACTAAGTTTGTTGAAGGAATGAACCAATCCTATATATATCAAAATAACATACTATATACCATTTTGGTATATAATATTTAATTCAGTAGTGTATAATTTATTGCGATGAACTCGCGAAGAAGAATTTGTATTATATACCAAAATGTTATACTATATACCATTTTGGTATACATTTCATATCAACAATATACTATTATAGTATACTATATAATGTAACTGTATACTCTTACAATTAGGTCCTTTTAGAATTTTTTGAAATTTTTATTGAGTTTTTTTTAACTTCTCAATAGAGTTTCCATATTATTTTTCTTAAACCAAAATATTTAGTTTGAAATATTTGATTGGAGGTTGGTGGCTAAAGTTCGAGTCAATTTGATGGAAATTTTAAAGTAAATTTTTGGAAATTTAGGTTGAAATTGAG
This sequence comes from Nicotiana otophora, assembly GCA_000715115.1. Taxonomy (NCBI): domain Eukaryota; kingdom Viridiplantae; phylum Streptophyta; class Magnoliopsida; order Solanales; family Solanaceae; genus Nicotiana; species Nicotiana otophora. The sequence continues at coordinate 18,040 of AWOL01S0116276.1, forward strand.
TTGAACTAGTAAAGAAGATAGATTTGTACTATATACCAAAATATTATATTGTATATTGTATTGGTATTCAAGAGTATATAATTAATTACAATATTTTACTATTAATGTTTTTTAAGGAATGAACCAATACTCTATATACCAAAATAACATACTATATTTTTTTGGTATATAATATTTAATTAAATAGTGTATAATTTATTGCATTGAACCGGTAAAGAAGAATTTGTACCGTATACCAAAATGATATACTATATATCATTTTGGTATACTGTTCATTCCAACGATATACGATTATAGATTGGTTCTTTTAGAATTTTTTGAAATTTTCATTGAGTTCCTTTTCAACTTTTCAACGGAGTTTTCATTTTGTTTTTTATTAAACCAAAATATTTAGTTTGAAATATTTTATTGGAGGTTTGTGGCTAAAGTTTGAGTCAATTTGATGGAAATTCTAGAGTAAAGTTTTGAAATTTAGGTTGAAATTAAGTTGAACTAGCGAAGAAGACTAATTCTATTACAACTAATTACTCGCCCAACCTAATACGTTATTAGCTTTCCTTCTTCGACACATCATCAATTCTCATTTCTCAAGGAGAAACAAAAAATACTTTTAAGAAGTTTCAAAATCGTTTTCCCTCTTTCACTTCATGAAAAATCACAATTTTCATATACGAAGTTCAATCACAAAAAAGATAGCATTTGTATGTTGTTTGTATTGTACCTTTTTCTTCCTGCCATCGCCCACTTTTTTATTTACGCTCCTTAATTTATTTTATCTCCTAAAAGTAAAACAAACAATAATATGTACATTTTAACTAAGATTTGAATTTTCATGCGTGTTTGAAGTGTTGTTGGAATTTATTGGGTATTGTTCTTTGATGTGTAAATTATGATATTAATGCTAATTTTCGAAGATTTATTATGAGAAAATTAAATCCACCATTGAAGTATCTTGAAGCTTGACACTCACTGATTGAATTTGTTGAGTTTGTAGTTATTTCGATCCAATTGTGATTGGAGTGTGCTTGAATATTGATTGGAGGTTGTGGTTATATTTTGAAATAATTTGTGGAGATTTTGGAGTAGATTTTATAATTTTGGATTGAAATTGGGTTGAACTAGCGAAAAGGACGAGTTTATACTGCATACTAAAATGGTATATTGTATACTATTTTGGTATATAATTAATTATAATAATACAATGTTACAGTATATAATATAATATAACAGTATATTGTTGAATAAAGAACACAAGATATTATTTGATATATTGTATACTATTTTGGTATATAATATATAATTTAACAGTATATAATTTACTGAAATAATATATTGTTATATCACACGATATAATGTAACAATATAATGTTGCAATTTGGTTTTTTTTTTTTTTCAAATTTTTTAATTGTATCCTTTTTAAATATTTTAATAAAGATCTCATGCTTTTTACAAAAAAAAGATAAAAATTCTTAGAAGAGATGTTTGATGGAGTTCTATAGAGATATTATTCACATTATTAGAAGTAGATGTAGAAACATACATAAAGTAGTAATATACCTAGTTGGTATATTTATATACATTGCTAATATATGTGAACCATCCATCTATGATATCCTATCAGTATATGATATATACCACGTTAGTATCATATGAGTTGAACTAGCGAAAAAGACTAATTTGTACTATATACCAAAATAATATACTATATATTATTTTGGTATGTAATATTTAATTTAATAGTGTATAATTTATTGTGTTGAACTAGCGACGAAGAATTTGTAATGTATACCAAAATGATAGACAATATATCATTTTGGTATACAGTTCTTTCCAACAGCATATTGTTACAGTATACTATATAATGCAATAGTATACTATTACAATTTGGTCTTTTTAGAATTTTTTGAAAGTTTCTTGAGTTCTTTTTCAACTTTTCTCATGTTTTTAATTTTTTTTTCTTAAACCAAAATATTTAGTTTGAAATATTTGATTGAAGGATGGGGTTAAAGTTTGAGTCAATTGGTGGAAATTCTAGAGTAAATATTTGAAATTTAGGTTGAAATTGAGTTGAACTAGCGAAGAAGACTAATTTATACTATATACCAAAATAACATACTATATACCATTTTGGTATATAATATTTAATTTAATAATGTATAATTTATTGTAACAATATATTATTACATTATATGGTATAATGTAACAATATAGTTAAATTTGGTATTTTTTAAAAATTTTAAAAAATAATTAATGGGTCCTTTTACAAATTTCTAACAGAGTTCTTGATATCATATACCCTGTAAGTATGTGATATATAACATGTAGGTAACATAGTATACTACAATAATATAATTCAACTGCTTCTAATATATATATATATATATATATATATA
>AWOL01S0116276.1:22059-72271 GCA_000715115.1 Nicotiana otophora
CTTTATTTTATATATATATATATATATATATATATATATATATTTGATATAATATATGCTAAAGTAAGTTATTTTCTACAGTTATTATATAAAAAATAAATGAATAAAAATAACAAAAATAAAGAAGCCAAAACTGTGTGCAGAATTAGATTATGACAAAAAAAGAAATTAAAAAAATGAATTGAAATAATAATAAATGAAATTTAAAAAGAAAAAATTGAAAGCAAAAAAGAGAAGAGAAAATATTTATAATGTATATGTTATTCTAATAATTGAATTAAAAAAACTATATGTTATACCAGTTATATTAAAAAAATAAAAACAAATATTTAATATATCAGTTATTTTTTCTTATTGGATAAAAAATAAGAATAATTAAAAAAATGAAATTAGATTATGAAGATAAAAATAAAATAAAATAAAAAAGGAGTTAAATAAATTTAAAAAAGGAACAAGAAATGAAAAAAAATACAACAACAACAACAACAATGACCCAGTGAAATCTCACTAGTGGGGTCTGGGAAGGGTAGTGTGTACGCAGACCTTACCCTACCCCGAGGGGGTAGAGAGGTTGTTTCCGAAAGACCCTCGGCACAAGAAGAGAAAAGAAAGACGAAAAGAGGCAATATATCAGTACCATTAATAGAAACATAGAACAAAGAACAACATCACGAGAACCAGAAAATAAGTGAAAAGCAAAACAATAACCAGTAGTTAAAGCATAGCACTAAGAGGAACGAATGAATAGTGTGAACTCAACATTAACCACTAACAGTCTAAGACCAAGTTTTAACAGACTAGCCTCACTCTGGAGCACCGTGGAGATAATCCCAACTACCTCCTAACCTACAACCTTAATGCTCGATCTCCACAACTTCCTATCTAGGGCCATGTCCTCGGTAATCTGGAGCCTCGCCATGAACTGCCTGATCACCTCTCCCAATATTTCTTAGGCCCATCTACCTCTCCTCATGCCCACCAAAGCGAGCCGCTCACACCTTCTCACCGGTGCATCTGGGCTTCTCCTCTGAATGTGCCCGAACCATCTGAGCCTTGCTTCCCGCATCTTGTCATCCATGGGGGCAACACCCACCTTCTTCCGAATATCTTCATTCCTAATCTTATCCATCTTAGTGTGCCCGCACATCCACCTCAACATCCTCATTTCTGCTACTTTCTTCTTCTGGATATGTGATTTCTTAACTGGCCAGCACTCAGCCCCATACAATATGGCCTATCTAACCAGCGCCCTATAAAATTTACCTTTGAGAATCGGAGGCACTTTCTTGTCACACAAGACTCCAGATGCTAACCTCAACTTCATCCACCCAACCCTATACGGTGTGTGACATCCTTGTCGATCTCCCCATCCCTCTGAATAACCGACCCAAGGTACTTGAAACTGCCATTCTTGGGGATGACTTGTGAATCAAGCCTCACGTACAACCCCGCTTCCGTCGGCTCAGCGCTGAACTTGCACTCTGTATACTCTCGTTTACGCCGCCTTGCGTCTCATCAATCAGCTCTATGTCATCAACAAATAACATACACCATGGCACCTCCCCTTGAATATGATGTGTCAGTGCATCCATTACCAGGGCAAAAAGAATTGAGCTGAGCACAGACCGTTGCTGTAATCTCAAAACAACCGGAAAATGCTCCGAGTCGCCTCCCACTGTCCTAACCTGAGTCTTAGCTCCATCATACATGTCCTTAATCACCCTAATATAAGTAGCCGGCACACCCTTTGCCTCCGGGCACTTCCATAGAACCTCTCTAGGAATCTTGTCATAGGCTTTCTCCAGATCAATAAACACCATGTGCAAATCCTTCTTCCTATCCCTGAATTGTTCCACCAACCTCCTAATAAGGTAGATAGCTTCTGTGGTAGAACGCCCCGGCATGAACCCGAACTGGTTGTTTGAAATAGATATCGTCCTCCTCACCTTCACTTCTATCACCCTCTCCCAAACGTTCATGGTATGACTCAGCAATTTGATACCCCTATCGTTGTTACAACTCTGGATATCACCTTTGTTCTTGTACAACGGAACAACCGTACTCCACCTCCACACCTCCGGCATCCTTTTCGTCCTGAAAATAACATTAAACAACCCAGTAAGCCACTCCAAGCCCACTCTACCCACACACTTTCAAAATTCTACCGGAATTTTGTCTGGCCCGGTAGCTCTGCCCCTACTCATCTTACGCATAGCCTCCACGACCTCCCCAACCTTAATGTACTTAAAGTCACAGTGACTCTCGGAATGCCCCAATTCACCTAGCATAATATCCTGATCCCCTTCTTCATTCAGAAGTTTATGAAAGTAGGTATGCCATCTCCGCTTAATCTGATCATCCCCCATTAAAACTCTATCATCTTTAATGCACCTCACTTAATCCAGATCCCAACCCTTCCTCTCTCTCGCCTTGGCCAGCCAGAATAACTTCTTCTCCCCCCTTTGATCCCCAGATCCTCGTACAGATGAGCAAAAGCCGCATTCTTAGCCTCCGTAACCGCCAGCTTTGCCTCCTTCGTAGCTACCTTATATCTCTCACTGTTCGCTCTCTTCTCCCCCTCGCCAGTGCTCCCTACTAGCTTCAGGTACGCCGCCTTCTTCGCTTCCACTTTACCTTGGACCACTTTATTCCACCACCAGTCCCCTTTGTGAGCACTAGAGTAGCCCTACGAGACCCCTAACACCTCTCTTTCCGCCTTCCTTTTACAATTCGCCTTCATCGACCACATAATGCTCGTATCCCCACTACTCCTCCAGGCTCCCATAGATGATAACCTCCCTTCCAACTCTTGAGTTTTATCCTTAGTCAAAGCAGCCCACCTGATCCTCGGACGTCCTCGTACAGACCTTTTCTTCCTCCTTATCATAATACCAACATCCATCACCAAAAGCCTATGCTGCGTCGCGAGGGTCTCACCCGGGATAACCTTGCAATCCTTGCACAACACTCTATCACATCTTTTGAGGAGGAGATAGTCAATCTGCATCGTCGCCACCGTGCTTTAGAAAGTAACCAAATGCTTCTCCCTCTTCGAAAAACTCGAGTTCGCAATCACCAGCTAAAATGCCTTAGTGAAATCCAGCAGCGAGGTACCTCCTCCGTTCTGATCCCCAAAACCGAAGCCGCCATGCACCTCACTATAACCACCTGCAGACGACCTGAAATCCCCTCCTATAAATAACCTCTCGGCAGGTGGAATTACGCATAATCTCATCCAACCCCTCCCAGAAGTGCCCTTTAACCTCCTCATGCAAGACTACTTGCGACGCGTAAGCACTAACGATATTTAGGGTACACTCACCAACCACCAGCTTAATAGAAATTAGTCTATCATTCACCCGCCTAACCTATACCACAGACTATCTAAGATCCCTATCTACCAAAATACACACTCCATTCTTACCCTTTAGGACTCCAGAGTACCACAACTTATACCTATCCGCATCCTTCGCCCTCGATCCTACCCACGTAGTCTCGTTGACACACACTATATTAACCTTTCTCTTCTGGAGGATCCTAGCCAACTCTATATACTTACCCGTCAATGTGCCTATGTTCCATGACCCAATTCTCAACCTATAAGCTTTATTTTTTCCCTTACCTCCCGTCGTATCTCTTGTCCCCCGCCCCACCCTTCGCCCCACCCCCTGCCCTTCCCGAGGATATGACCATACTCGATCATCCCAAACTGCAGTCACTATACCTACAACAGGCTAAGAAAGAATCACTAGCACACAGTATGCAAGCAAACCAAACTAGAAACAAACAAGTACAAACTACAAGCACGCTAGTAGTATGATTAAACTAGTGCAAACTAAAAATGACTACAGTTTAGTTAACCCCAAGAAGAGGGTAGAAGAGCGGGAGGTACCAACTCCCGTGAATAGAACCAGAGATTGTCTTGGTGTACTCGCCGATGTTGCGGTACCTGGCACGTTCGTGTCGAACTTCCTACCATCCCTTGCTGACACTCGCCCTAGCTGCTCTCCTATGCTTGTGCGTATGCTTCCCGCTCGTCTCCAATACCACTAAAATTTACCTATAAGACACACAAAACATTGCGGAACAAAATAAGAGGGGAGGGGGCTGTCACCACTACCACTAGTGAAGCCTAACAATGGCCAAAAAAGGGAATAAGGGAACCCTTATAATAATGGTGAAATTATAGAACTAGATGTTTCTCAAATGAAAATTCTGTGTGAGACTCACTAATCTCTTAACTAAATAATGGTGAACTACAATATTGCAATAATTTTTAACTAAAATAATAGTGAACTAATAGAACTAATTTGTTAACTAAATCAAACTAAACAAAAAGGAAAGGGATAGGGAAAGAGAAAAAGGGGAATAAGGGAAAGCAGGAGGGATAAAGGAGAAAGAAAGGGAGGGGCCGAAAGGGGACAAGAAGAAAGGGTCACCGGAAATAGGAACGAGATGAGGGATGGGAGGGTGGATGTAACGAACCGACCGGTCATTTTGAGTATTACAAGCCCATTTCCCCATTTACTGCTTATTATATGTTCAAGTATAATTATGAAACTTATCGGGGAGGTTTCAAAATGAATTAGAACACTTAGTTCCAAGAATTAAGGATTAAGTTGAAATATTTAACCGGATGCCGAATTATGTGTAAACGAACCCGTAATAGCATTTTGATGATTCCAATAGCTCCGTATGGTGATTTTGGACTTAGGAGCGTGTCCGGAATATTTTTTTAAAGCCCGTAGCTAAATTAGGCTTGAAATGGCTAAAATAGAAATTTAAGTTTGGAAGTTTGACCGGGGAGTTGACTTTTTGATATCAGGGTAGGAATCCAGTTCTGAAAATTTTCATAGCTCCGTTATGTCATTTATGACTTGTGTGCAAAATTTGAGGTCAATCGGAATTGATTTGATAGGTTTCGGCATCGAATGTAGAAGTTGGAAATTCTTAAGTTCCTTAAGCTTGAATTGGGGTATGATTCATGGTTTTAGCGTTGTTTGATATGATTTGAGGTTTAGACTAAGTCTGTATGATGTTATAGGACTTATTGGTATGATTTGACGGGTCTCGAGGGGCTTGGGTGTACTATTTTTGGATCATTGGTCGAGAGACTAGTAAGGTTAAGAAATTTGGGAGTTTGACCATGATCAATATCGGGTTAAGATGACCTCTTTTCAATGTTTTGAATGCGCGAACAGGTCCATAGTGTGTTTTATGATTGAAATGCATATATGGTTTGTGTCCGAGAGATTTCAGGTGAGTTTCGGATGGTTAACGGATCAAAATTTGGACTTAAACAGCTGCTGAAAATTTCTGCTGCTGGAAAAATCGAGGTCATGAAAACTCGAGGACATGAAAATCGAGGCTGGAGAAATCGAGGTCATGAAAATCGAGGTCTTAAAAATCTGAGGCTGGAGAAAATCGAGGTAATGAAAATCGAGGTTGGAGAAAATCGAGATCATACAAATCGAGGCTGGAGAAAATGGAGGTCATGAAAATCGAGGGTGGAGAAAATCGAGGGCAGGCCTGGACAGAAACTTAAAGTTATAAAACAGGGAGGTTTCATCCCATTTTCTATTTTTGACGAAATTGGATCTTGGGGAGAGCCGATTTTTGAGAGATTCTCAAGGAAAAACATCGGGGGTAAGTGATTCTTACTCGGATTTGGTCAATATACACGAATATATCATTGTTTTCATCATTTAATTAATGTTTTTGAGATGAAAATTTGGGGAAAATGAATAAGAGTTCTTGGACTAAAATTTTGAGGTTTTGAATGAGATTTTTTTATCGGATTTTAGTAAATTTGATATGATTAGACTCGTGAGTGAATGTGCTTTCGGGTTTTGTGACTTTTTTCAGATTTCGAGATGTGGGCCCAGGGCCCGAGTTTGAGCCGATTTCGGATTTTTAGCTATAATTTAGTATTTTCTTGTGAAATTGATTCCTTTAGCCTATATTAATTGTGTTGTACCGCCTGAGTGCTTGTGGCTAGATTCGGGATGTTTGGAGACCGATTTGAGAGGCAAAGGCATTTTGGATTAGAGATTTACTCGGATTGAGGTAAGTAACAGTTCTAAATTTGATCTTGAGGGTATGAAACCCCTTATTATGTGTTATGTCATTTGTTTTGAGGTGACACGCATGCTAGGTGATGACTATGTGGGCGTGCACCGTAGGAATTATGACTTGGTCAAATTCCATGGAACCATGTAGTTAAATTATCTGTTGATATCCGTACATTCTCTATGTGTTAGAGAAAATTGAGTTGAGACTCGTATTAAAAATTGGTTGAATAATATGTTCAAATTGTGATTTCACACTCAGTCATGTTTATTCATTTCATATCATACCTCAGTCTCTTTTATTTATTATTGATGCATCATATCATTGTTGTTGGGCTGCTTATCATGATTTCTGAGAGCCCAAGAGACTGGAGAGGTTGATGATTGAGTGAGGCCGATGACCTAATTGTGAGGACATTTATGGATCGAGCTGCACGCCTTAACATGTTTATTGGTTTATGCCATGATTGGCTTGATATAGAGCTTGGGCTGAAGGAGCCCCTCCGGAGTTTGTACACACCCCCAGTGAGCGCATGTACCTACTGAGTGCGAGTGCGAGTGCGAGTGCCGAGTGTCGAGTGTCGAGTGCTGAGTGTTGAGTAATTGTGAGGAATGAGTGACTGTGAGGAAAGAGTGACTATGAGGTTGGAGTGAATGGGAGGACTGAGTGACTGTTGCTCTGAGAGGATGCATTGATTTCATTATTGCTGCATTTCAGTTGTCATATATCACTGTTTTGGAAAAATTCCTAAAAGACATTCTCTTCTGTTTCAGTCGAAGTTGATATGAAATTACTGTGGAGGTTTAAATATTGAACTTGAGAGCATGCCTACCCTTTTATGTTGGACAATACTGTAATTGGACTTAGCTGAGAAGCTCATCACTACTTTCAGTTCTTATTTATTATTGTTACTTACTGAGTTGGTTGTACTCATACTACACCCTGCACTTCATGTGCAGATCCAGGTGATTTCAGATTCAGAGGGTGTTAATTCTTTCGCACACTTGATTTTCCGGAGATTTAGAGGTAGTTACTGTGTTTCGCAGACCTTGTCTCTCCTTTCCTATCTCCTTTTTACTGTATTTGATCCTAGACTATTATAGACCATGTTTTCCAAACTTGTATTGTATAGATGCTCATGTACTCAGTGAAACCAGATTTTGGGAGTGTTTGTATTGGTATTTACGAGATTTGTGGATTGTGTTTAAATATTATATTTTCAATCTTAAAAGAAATGGTGGTTTATTGAGGTTGTCAGCTTGCCTAGTATTAAGATAGGCGCCATCACGACAGGTGAGATTTTGGGTCGTGATAAGTTGGTGTCATTGCTCTAGGTTACATAGGTCTCACGAGTCATGAGCATGTTTAGTAGAGTCTTACGGATCGGTACGGAGACGTCTGTACTTATCTTTGAGAGGATGCCGAACCCTTAGAAAAATTCCACTTTCTTGTGTTTTATCGTGCAGAATTGATTCATCTTGAAACATAACACTTTGAATTCCTTCCACGCATTCGTGTGCGCATGTCGGCACTCAGTATCAGTTGTGCATCGATGTCTTGTGATTCCATGAATGAGGTTCGAGATGAGTTTTCTGTGTTTTGTTGATGGGCCAGTCTGGAGGACTTGAGGCCGGAGTGAGACCGTAGCTTAAGCTCGGTAGTTTCGGTTATGAGAACCTATGCGATTGGCCTTATGCGTCCGGTAGTATTAATATGAGTGAAATTTGTGGCTCGATGAGTAGTAGAATGACTATATGATAAGTATGATATGAATGCGGGATGTGTTCAGATGGGTTGAATGAAACAAATAAAATTTACTTGTGACTCAAGAGTTTGCTATTGGGTACTTGATTTATGTTTTGATGTGACGTACGATCCTGAGTTGTGAATGTGTTGAAGGATCTTTCACGTGGTGTGATTGTGGAAAAAATTAAATTTTCATGTCTTGTTGATGAGTTCAAACTTAGAAAGATTAAGTGATTGCATAGTAATTGTTACTGCGAAAGGGTATAACAAGATACCAATTTGAGGTTAAGCATGTGGGTTATCCCCTACGGAGTAATCTACGTAGGTGTGCTTCTTATAATGTTGAGTGGAGTTTCTTTTCTGCCAACGGGGTGTAGGTGTTGACACTTAAATTTGAATCTGGTTGAGAAAGTTGACTTGAGTGTCAAGAGAATGAATGCGAGTTTAGCGGATGATTGAGGTATTTTATGGTTGGCGTTGCATGAGCTTGAGAAGAATTTTCTTTGAACTGTCTGCGGTATTATGGTAGTAATAGAGTACGTGTATTGTGAGTTATCGAGTGTTTTAATATATGGCTTTGAGCCAAGTGGGGGAGCTTGCTATTGACAATTCAATTTCATAGTTATATGTTAAATTTTAGTTTTGGCCTGAGGCATACTTGTGGATTAGTTATGACTTGCAGAGTTTGAGATCGAGGATGACTCGAGTATTGAAATTCCTAAATACAAGTTATATTGCGCTTTATGAGTATATGAAAATTATGGAGTGAGTGAGTTATTATTTGTGAAGGATGTAGTGCGCACAGAGTATAAATTTGATTGGTGGTGTTAAGGTAGGGTTACCACTTTGAGTGTTGTTGTGTTAATGGGGCACGTGTCTTTCATCCCGTTTGGGCGGTGCAATTTAGATTTGAGCCAAATGAGTGACTCTCGAGATAGTTCTAATGGATTCAAAATGTATATATGGCAATTGAATTTTTTGTTTGGATTTGTATATCGCTAGAATCAGTTATTTACATATGATGGTGTCGAAACTTACGGTAATTATGTATGACTATGGATTCTACATTTCAATATAAGAAAGGAAAGAGAAACAATTTTAAATTCACATAAGGTCCTTCAGAGTGAGTGTCTCGGTTGTGATACTTTTGTGGTGCTTAATAAGAATACATAGGCTTATGGGCCTTAGGTTAGTATGGTTTTATGCTAGGATGTCTTGTAGTGAGCTTTGGGTAAGGATCGTAGTATTCTGACAAGGAGAAGTGTCAACTTGAGAGTAATTCAGAAGAAACTCGAAGTAAATAGGACAACTGGTTAGTAGGCTAGATCAGTATGGTAATGGTATGTTCGGCTCTTTTGGGTAATTATGATGTGGTGAGACTTTACAGACGTTTTGGTGGCAATATTCTTGGGTTTGGTGACATGAGTATCATGGCCGAGTTAGAGGAATTCAGTTTTGATAGCTTGGTTATGTGCAAATGGATTTCAAAATATTCTTGATGGTTCCCACCGTGGTTTGAGCAGGATATTTTCTATCGGTGTGGGGAACGTGTTATGTATTGTGATTTCCTCCTAGAATGAAGCAAGAGGGAGGTTTCTAACCGACCGGGTATGTAATTTGTTGATGGCTCAGAGTTAATAATGAGATTCTCGTGCTTGTCACATGATGGCATGATAGATGTGTTATGTTGTGCGGGATTAAGATTTACATGTACAAGGTGTTAGTATTCTGGACAGAATGGTCAGCTTCAGATATTTAGATTAATGTTATAATTGATTGGTAATCCCTGAGAAAGGTGCGTATTTTAGAAGGCGCATTGTGTTTTGACTTACGGATGTTCATCGGTATTGCGGTATTCACCTGGTTGATAGACTGTTGATATTCCAATTATCGCTATATGACACAGAAGAATTTTGAAAGTATTCCTAGTAGGATGATCATGCATGAAGGATGTGATAGTCATTCAAGTGTTAGAGTTGTGATCAGTTACGGTGGTTCATGTATTCTATGAATTTGGGGGACTGGGAAATCTTAGAAGAAAATTTTTTCAGGGTGCGACATGGTTGAGGTGAGTATTTTATTTAAACTCAGTGGAGGCACTAATTGCGTTAATTATTTGTGATAGTTGCGCGCTATGAGTGCGTACATATGTGATATTTGAGCCATGTGCAGGCATCAGGGAAAGTATTCATACTCGGAAGAATGCTTAGGCAAAGATATGCCTGGATTTGACTGTTAAGCATAAAGTTATATCGTTTCTCATATTCGTACCTTTGTCGAGAACTATATGGACTACACTTGAGGTTACAAAGATGCTAACTCCCTGAATAAATTGGGTAGTTACTATTTTTGCATTAAATTGCCGATTTGAATGGTGATAGCACACTTTGCACCTGCCTACTCTATGGCATGTTATTTGTACAAGTCCAGGAGCATGAGAATCATAATTCATTTATTATATACATGTGTACTTATTTGATCGCTCCTGTATGATATGCTTGAACTGGAGGCATGTGACCATGCTAGGAAGATTATATTATTGGCACGTGAGTTATCCGTGCAGATCCACATACTGATATTATTGGCACGTGAGTTATCTATGCGGGTCCAGATATTGATACTATAATACGTGAGTTGTCCATGCGAGTGATGATAATATGAGCTCTAGAAGAGCTGGTTACTCTTATTAAATTCGTGTGTCTTGGTTCTACTATATATAATGAGCTTATAGCATTGCAATTGTGGTGGTGCTTGTTGAACTTGCAATACGGTTCTCTTCTTTGAAACATTTTCCATTTTTGGGTACAAGGATTACACAGTTTGCGGCTTGAATTAGATTGGTGTGGCATGTTTATGGGATAGTTGTGTTTAATATTATATGGTCATTGGACTTAGAATGGGTACTATCAGGTTTGATTATGGTATATTTGGGAGGATAAAATTGAAAGTCGGCTTAGAAAGTGATGTTGGTTCTGGTTGGGGCAAGATAACTCCATGACTTGATGATCTGATAAGAAGTTATGAGATTCCATGTGTTTCTTTTATTATCAGCAGTGTGTGAAAGTTTTGGAATGAGGTTATGTGAGACGTGGGGTTTTGTCACGACCCAAATTTTCCCTCCTTATGACGTCGTGACGGCACCTAGTCTCTATGACTAGGTAAGCCTAACATTTTACGGAATAAATGAAATGTAAACATAAATTTAACAACTAACTGTAGCAATAACATTATAACTGTGTACCATGCCACTTGGATTGTACAATAACTAACTCTTTAATATACTACACAACATTCCCAAACCCCGGAACATCGTGAATCACAAACTACAGAAGGATAATCTAGTCTCTATGCATCAGAGTCTATCAAAAGAAAATAGAAGATAATAGACATGGGGAAGAGTAGAAGGGGACTCCGAGGTCTACGGACACGGCAGATATACCTTGAAGTCTCCAAAGTTGTCCCGGCTCACTGATAGTGCAGCTGATAAGGAGTACCTGGATATGCACACGAAAAACATGTGCAGAAGAGTAGCATGAGTACACCACAATCGGTATTCAGTAAGTGCCAAGCCTAACTTCGGTCGAGTAGTGACGAGGTCAGGTCAGGGCCCTACTGGTATATATATAATAACACAAGATAGAATGAAACACCACAGAAAAATAAAGACTAAAATTTAACAAGAATGAAATCATAGAAGATAACAGCTCAGTACACAGAGATAACAACATGGGGGATCTCCAACAATACCGTCCCGTAATCCCAAAGTAAATATGCAGTACATGGGGATCTCTCGGAATACAATTCTGTAGTCCCAAAGTAAATATGCAGTACATAGGGATCTCCCGGAATACCGTTCCGTAGTCCCAAAGTAAATATGCAGCCAAACAATAGAATTCAATAGTTACGATATGAAATTCGACAGTTCAACCTAAGTACCAGTTAAGGAAAGACAGGTAAATTTACTAAACATGTTGCACGTAGTTCAAGTAAAAACTTAAGGTAAGTATGCATGCTATTCTAGTCTAGCCGCAAACCACACATGCTGATGGAACTCAAATAAAAAGGAAATCAGGTTATTACTTAGTAGAAAAATCAGGTTTTTACACAATTAGCCCGTGTACGTACTCGTCACCTCACGTACATGACGCTCATATATCAAAATAGTACAAATCCTACGGGGAGTCCCCCCCCACAAAGTTAGGCAAGCCACTTACCTCGAACCAAGCTCAATCAATCGGTAAGAATACCTTTTCCATGAATATCCGACTCTGAATGGCTCGAATCTAGCCAAAATAATTCGATACAATCAACAAAAATTATAGGAATCAATTTCATAAGAAAATACTACATTTTTCAATAAAACCCCAAAATTAACTCAAAACTCACTTGTGGGTCCCACGTCTCGGAATCCGGTGAAACTTACAAAATCCGACAATCCATTTAATTACGAGTCCAACCATACCAGTTTCACTTAAATTCGACTCTGAATCAACACCGAATCTCAAAAATTCATTTCTATGAGATTTCTAAAATTCCCCAAATTTCCATCTTAATACACTAATTAAATGGTGAAAACAATGATATATTCGTGTATATTGACCAAATCCGAGTTAGAATCACTTACCCAAATATTTTTCCTTGAAAATCTATCAAAAATCATCTCTCCTCAAGTTATAATTCTGTCCAGGCAGCCATCGGTCCTGCCTCGATCCTGGCCCTCGATCATTGCCCTCGATCATGGGCCCCGATCCCGACCTTCGATCCTGGGCATCGATCATGGCTTCGATCTTTGCCCTCGATCCTAGCCTTCGATCATGGCCCTCGATTCTGGCCTTCGATTATGGCCCTCGATCCTGAGCCTCGATCTTGAGCCTCAATCCTGGCCCTCGACCCTGGCCTTCAATCCTGGCCCTCGACCCTGGCCTTCGACCCTAGGCTCGACTTCTGGGCTTCGATCATGTCCTCGATTTTCTGGGCTCGATTTCTGTATTTCCAGTAGAAGAAATTGCAACAGCTTTTGAGCAGCTATTTAAGTCCAACTTTTGATCCGTTAACCATCCGAAACTCACCCTAGGCCCTCGGGACCTCAACCAAATACAATAAAAAGTCGTAAAACATCATAGAACTTAGTCGAAGCCTCAAATCACATCAAATAACGCTAAAACTACGAATCACACCCCAATTGAAGCTTAATGAAACTTAAGAATTTCCAACTTCTACATTCGATGTCGAAACCTATCAAATCAAGTCCGGTTGACCCCAAAATTTGCATACAAGTCATAAATGACATAACGGAGCTATGAAAATTTTTGGAATTGAATTCCGACCCCGATATCAAAAAGTCAACTCCCCGGTCAAACTTCCAAACTTAAATTCCTAATTTAGCCATTTCAAGCCTAAATGAGCTACATACCTCCAAAACACAATCCGGACACGCCCCTAAACCTAAAATCACCTAACGGAGCTAAAGGAACTAACGAAATTCCATTCTGGAGTAGTCTTCATACAGTTCCGACTACAATCCGAATCCTAAGGCTTAAACCTCCATTTAGGGACTAAATATCCCAAACACTCCAAAAACCAAAACGAAACCTCCCGACAAGTCACAATAGCATAAATAGATATGGGAGAAGTGATAAATAGGGGATCAGGGCTATTATTCTCAAAACGACCGGCCGGGTCGTTACATTCTCCCCCTCTTAAAATAATCATTCATCCTTGAACGAGTATAGAGACATGCCTGAAATGCTGAAACAATGAGGATAACGGTTGCGCATATCCTGCTCGGTCTCCCAAGTCGCCTCCTTGACCGACTGTCCCCTCCACTGAACCTTCACAGAAGCAATGTTCTTTGACCTTAGCTTTCTAATCTGCCTATCTGAAATAGCCATTGGCTCCTCATCGTAAGATAAATCCTTGTCCAATTGGACTGAGCTGAATTCCAACACATGAGACAGACCGCCGTGATACTTCCGGAGCATTGAAACATGAAATACCGGATGAACTCCTGCTAGGCTGGGAGGTAAGGCAAGCTCGTAAGTAACTTCCCCAACTCGTCGCAACACCTTAAAGGGACCAATAAATCGTGGGCTCAACTTGCCTTTCTTTCCAAACCTCATAATGCCCTTCATAGGCAAAACCCGGAGCAAGACCCGCTCTCCAACCATGAATGCAACATCGCGAACCTTCCGGTCCGCATAGCTCTTATTTCTGGACTGGGCTGTGCGAAGTCGATCCTGAATCACTTTCACCTTATCTGGGCATCCTGAACTAAGTCTGTACCCAATAATCTAGCCTCGCTCGGCTCGAACCAACCCACTGGGGACCGACACCGCCTACCATACAGAGCCTCATACGGTGCCATCTGAATGTTGGACTGATAACTGTTGTTGTAAGAAAACTCTGCAAGTGGCAAACACTGGTCCCACGCACCCCCAAAAGCTATCACACAAGCACGAAGCATATCCTCCAGTATCTGAATAGTGCGCTCGGATTGTCCATCCATCTGAGGGTGAAATGCTGTGCTCAACTCAACCTGAGTACCTAACGCATGTTGTTCAACTCTCCAGAACCGTGATGTAAACAGTGTACCCCGAAGATAATAGATATCGGCATGCCATGAAGCTTGACGATCTCACGGATGTAGATTCGAGCTAGCTGCTCGGAAGAATAGGTAGTCATCACAGGAATGAAATGAGTCGACTTGGTTAACCTATCCACAATCACCCAAACTGCATCAAACCTCCGCTGAGTCCGTGGGAGTCCAATAATGAAATCCATAGTGATCCGCTCCCATTTCCATTCTGGAATTTCCATCTTCTGAAGAAACCCGCCCGGCCGCTGATGCTCATACTTCACATGCTAGCAATTTAGGCACCGAGAAACATACTTCACTATGTCTTTCTTCATTCTTCTCCACCAGTAGTGTTGTTTCAAGTCCTGATACATCTTTGCAGCACCCGAATGAATGGAGTACCGCAAGCTGTGAGCCTCTTGGAGAATCAACTCACGCAAGCCATCTACATTGGGCACATATATCCGACCATGCATCCTCAACACGCCGTCATCACCAATAGTCACATCTCTAGCATCACCTCGCCGAACCCTGTCTTGAAGGATGAGCAGATTGGGGTCATCATACTGATGCTCCCTGATACGATCATAATGAGAAGACCGAGAGACAACACAAGCCAATACTCGACTCGGTTCAGAAATATCCAATCTCACAAACTGGCTGGCTAAAGCC
Organism: Nicotiana otophora; assembly: GCA_000715115.1. Classification (NCBI taxonomy): domain Eukaryota; kingdom Viridiplantae; phylum Streptophyta; class Magnoliopsida; order Solanales; family Solanaceae; genus Nicotiana; species Nicotiana otophora. The sequence continues at coordinate 37,121 of AWOL01S0116276.1, forward strand.
TGAACATCCAACGCCAATGGCCTCTCTGCTGCTAGTAGATATGCTAAACTCCCCAAACTCTCTGCCCGATAACTTAAAGCATCAACCACCACATTGGCCTTCCCAAGGGTAGTATAAAATGGTGATATCATAATCCTTAAGCAGCTCCAACCACCTCCTCTGACTCAAATTAAGATCCTTCTGCTTGAACAGATGATGCAAACTCTGGTGATCGGTGTAAATTTCACAAGGAACACTATACAAACAATGCTGCCAAATCTTCAAGGCATGAACAATAGCTGCTAACTCAAGGTCGTGGACAGGATAGTTCTTTTCATGCACCTTCAGCTGTTTGGACGCGTAGGTAATTACCTTACCGTCCTACATCAACATCGCGACGAGACCAATCCGTGATGCATCACAATATACATTATAAGACCCCGAACTTGTAGGCAATGCCAATACTAGGTTTGTAGTCAAAGTTGTCTTGAGATTCTGAAAGCTCTCCTCACATTCCTCTGTCCACCTGAACGGAGCACCCTTCTGGGTCAGTCTGGTCATAGGAGTTGCAATAGATGAGAAACCCTCTATAAATCGACGGTAATACCCCGCTAAACTAAGAAAACTCCGGATCTCTATAGCTGAGGGTGGTCTGGGCCAACTCTACACTACTTCAATCTTCTTTGGATCCACCTAGATCCCCTCACTCAATACTATATGACCCAAGAATGCCACTGAGTCTAGGCAAAACTCACACTTTGAAAATTTTGCATATAACTTCTTTTCTCTTAAGGTCTGAAGTGCAGTCCTTAGGTGTTGCTCATGATCCTCCCGGCTCTGGGAGTATACCAGAATGTCGTCAATAAACACAATGATGAATGAGTCAAGATAAGGACGGAACACACTGTGCATCAAGTGCATAAAAGCTGCTGAGGCATTGGTCAGCCCAAAAGACATAACAAGAAACTCATAGTGACCATATCTGGTCCTGAAAGCAGTCTTCGGGATATCTGGCTCCCGAATCTTCAACTGATGATATCCTGAACGTAAGTCAATCTTGGAAAACACTCGGACACTTTGTAACTGATCAAATAATTCATCAATACAAGACAATGGATACCTGTTCTTCACTGTGACTTTGTTCAACTGGGGGTAATCAATATACATCTGTATAGAACCATCATTCTTCTTCACAAATAAGACAAGAGCACCCCAAGGTGATACACTGGGCCGAATGAAGCCCTTAGCAAGGAACTCCTGCAACTGCTCCTTCAACTCCTTCAACTCAGGAGGAGCCATACGGTACGGAGGAATAAAGATAGACTGAGTGCCCGGCAACAGATCAATGCCAAAATCAATATCTCTATCGGGCGGCATACCCGAAAGATCAGCTGGAAACATATATGGAAAGTCCCTCACTACCGAAACTGGCTCAACTGTATAAGTATCAATGCTGATATCTCTCATATAAGCTAGATACGTGTCACACCCCTTCTCAACCATTCGTTGAGCTTTAAGAAATGAAATAACTTTGATGGGAGTATACTCTAGGGTACCTCTCCACTCTAATCGCGGTAAACCTGGCATAGCCAACATCACGGTCTTAGCGTGCCAATCAAGAATAGCATAATGGGGCGACAGCTAGTCCATGCCAGAAATAATATCAAAGTCCACCATGTTGAGTAATAATAAATCGGCTCTGGTCTCAAAACCACTAAGAGCAATCAAACACAACCGATACACGCGGTCCATAACAAGAAAATCTCCCACAAGAGTAGACACATAAATAGGGGAACTCAAAGAATCCCGAGATACGCCTAAATACGGGGCAAAATAAGAGGACACATAGGAATATGTAGAGCCTGGGTTAAATAATACTGACACATCTCTATGACAGACCGGAACAATACCTGTAATGACAGAATCAGAAATAACTACCTAATATCTGGCCTGGCCTCCCCCTCTAGGGCGACCTCTACCTCCCCGACCTCCACCTCGAGCTGGCTGAGTAAGTGGGTGGCAGCTGGTGCTGTACTCATAGCCTGAGGACCTGGTGGAGTATGTTGTGGCTGAGAAGTCTATGGAGGTGCACCCCTCCTAAATCTAGGGAAATCCCTCACCATATGGCGAGTGTCGCCACACTCAAAATAAGCTTTGGGAGGGCGTGGCTACTGTGACTGGCTCGGGCCAAGTCTGTTGGACTGGCCACTAGGAACACCCCGTGTAGGAGGCATACTAGATAATGGCGGTGCATAATAAGGCTCCTGGGGCCTAGAAGGGGTTGGGACACCACTGACGGCTGGAAGAGCTGAATGAACGGGGCGACTCACATAACCCCTACCATGGTGAGCTGCTGGGGTACGAACACCAGAATAATAACCAGTCTCTCGAGACCTCTTGGCCTCTCTCTCCTATCTGTCCCAAGCAAGCATGCCCTCCAATCTCCTGGCAATACTCACAACCTGCTGATAATAAATATCCATCTCCAACTCCCTGGCCAAACTGATCCGGATACTGGGGTGGAATCCCTCAATAAACCGTCGAACCCTCTCTCGAACTATAGAAACCAAGGTTGATGCATGTCGGGCCAAATCACTTAAACAGATTGCATACTCTGACACAGTACTGGATCCCTAGCGCAACTGCTCAAACTTCGCGCGCCATGAGTCCCTGAGGCTCTGAGGGACATACTCTCTCAAAAACATGTCCGAGAACTGAGTCCATGTAAGTGAAACTGCCTCATCCGGACTACTCAGCGCATAAGCACATCACCACTGAAAGGCTGCTTCTCTAAGCTGGAATGTAGTAAAAGAAACCTCTCTCGTCTCCGCTATGCCCATAGTACGGAGAATACGATGACACTCCTCCAGAAAACTTTGAGCATCATCTATAGCCAATTCGCTGAAGGTAGGTGGGTGGTACTTCTTGTACCTCTCAAGTCTGAGCTGCTCTACCTCAGAAGCTACTCCCTTAACATTGGGCTGAGCTGGAGCTACCGGCTACATTGGTACAAACTCTGGAACCTGGTCGACCTGAACCCACTGCTCTAGAGTACCGGCGATGGGAGTCTGTGCTCCTCCCCCGGCCTGAGATGTGGCAGGAGCAAGTGGAATCAATCCAGCCTGAGCTAAGGTGCTGAACATGCTCAGAAACTGGGCTAGAGTCTCCTGGAGGGTTAGTGCAGAAACAGGTACCTCAGGTGTCTGCCCTCCAGCTAGAGCTACTGGGGGCTCCTCTGTAACAGCTCGTGCAGGTGCTCTGGCTGCACCACGTGGACGTCCTCGGCCTCTACCCCGGCCCCAGCCCCGGCCTCTCGCGGCTCTAGCAGGGGGCGCGGGTGCCTAGTCATTAGATCCGCTTGTACGTGTCCTCACCATCTGTAAGAGAATAAAATACAGAAGTTTAGAATTTTTGAAGTCAACAATTTTTGCACAACAAGGAATCAAAGTATTGAGAGCTTCCTAACAGTTCCATAGCCTCCCAAAGATAAGTACAGATGTCTCCGTACCGATCCGCGAGACTCTAATAAACCGGCTTGTGACTCATGATACCTATGAACCTAGAGCTCTGATACCAACTTGTCACGACCCAAATTTCCCCTCCTTATGACGTCGTGACAGCAGCTAGTCTCTATGACTAGGTAAGCCTAACATTTTGCGGAATAACTGAAATGAAAACATAAATTTAACAACTAACTGTAGCAATAACACTATAATTGAGTACCATGCCACTTGGCATGTACAATAACCAACTCCTCAATAAACTACAAAACATTCCCAAAATCTGGAACATCGTGAATCACAAACTACTGAAGGAGAATGTAGTGTCTATATACATCGGAGTCTATCAAAAGAAAATACAGCAGATAATGGACATGGAGAAGAGTAGAAGGGGACTCTGAGGTCTGCGGACGCGACAAATATACCTTGAAGTCTCCAAAGTTGTCTCGGCTCACTGATAGTGCAGCTGATAAGGAGTATATGGATCTGCACACAAAAAACATATGCAGAAGAGTAGCATGAGTACACCACAATCGATACCCAGAAAGTTCAAAGCCTAACCTTAGTCGAGTAGTGACGAGGTCAGGTCAGAGCCCTACTGGTATATATATAATAACACAAGATAGAATGAAACACCGCAGAAAAATAAAGACTATAATTTAACAGGAATGAAATCGTAGAAGACAACAGCTTAGTACACAGAGATAACAACAGGGGGTTTCCCGAGATACCGTCTCGTAGTCCCAACGTAAACATACAACCAAATAATAGAATTCAATAATTACGACACGAAATTCTACAGTTCAACCTAAGTACCAGTTCAGGAAAGATAGGTCAATTCACTAAACATGTTGCATGTAGTTCAAGTAAACAGTTAAGGCAAGTAGGCATGCTATTCTAGTCTAGCCGAATACCACACATGCTGATGGAACTCAAATAAAAAGAAACTCAGGTTATTACTAAGTAGAAAAATCAGATTTTTACACAATTAGCCCGTGTACGTACTCGTCACCTCACCTACACAACACTCATATATCAAAACAGTACAAATCCTACGGGGAGTTCCCCCCCACAAAGTTAGGCAAGCCACTTACCTCGAACCAAGCTCAATCAATCGGTAAGAATTTATTTTCCACGAATATATGACTCTGAATGGCTCGAATCTAGCCAAAATAATTCGATACAATCAACAAAAATTATAGAAATCAATTTCATAAGAAAATATTACATTTTCCAATAAAACCCCGAAATTAACTCAAAAATCGCTCGTGGGGCCCATGTCTTGGAATCCAGCAAAACCTATAAAATCTAACAACCCATTTAATTAAGAGTCCAACCATACCAGTCACTCAAATCCGACTCCGAATTGACACCGAAATCTCAAAAATTTATTTCTATAAGATTTCTAAAATTTTCCCAAATTTCCATCTTAATACACTAATTAAATGGTGAAAATAATGATATATTCGTGTATATTGACTAAATCCGAGTTGGAATCACTTACACAAATATTTTTCCTTCAAAATCTATCAAAAATCGACTCTCCTCAAGCTCCAATTCGTTGAAAATGGCACAAGGGACGAAGTCCCTTGTTTTATAATTCTGTCGAGGCAGCCCTCGGTCCTGCCTCGATCCTGGCCCTCGATCCTGGGCCTCGATCCTGACCTTTGATCCTGGGCATCGATCCTGGCCCTCGATCCTGGCCTTCGATCATGGCTCTCGATTCTAGCCTTCGATCATGGCCCTCGATCTTAAGCCTCGATATTGAGTCTCGATCCTGGCCCTCGACCTTGGCCTTCAATCTTGTCCCTCGACCCTAGGCTCGACTTCTAGGCTTCGATGCTGGGCTCGATTTCTGTATTTCCAGCATAAAAAATTGCACCAGCTTTTGCAGCAGTTGTTTAAGTCCAACTTTTTATCCGTTAACCATCCGAAACTTACTCGAGGCCATCGGGACCTCAACCAAATACACCAAAAAGTCCTAAAACATCATACAAACTTAGTCGAAGATTCAAACCATATAAAATAATGCTAAAACCACGAATCACACCTCAATTCAAGCTTAATGAAACTTAAGAATTTCCAACTTCTACATTCGATGTCGAAACCTATCAAATCAAGTCCGATTGACCTCAAAATTTGCACACAAGTCATAAATGACATAACGGAGCTATGAAAAGTTTTGAAACTGGATTCGAACCCCGATATTAAAAAGTCAACTCCCCGGTCAAACTTCCAAACTTAAATTCATATTTTAGCCATTTCAAGCCTAAATGAGCTACATACCTCCAAAACACAATCCGGGCATGTCCCTAAACCCAAAATCACCTAATGGGGCTAATAGAATCGACAAAATTCTATTCTAGAGTCGTCTTCACACAGTTCCGACTACAGTCCAAATCCTAAGGACTAAACCTCCATTTAGGGACTAAGTGTCCCAAAACACTCCAAAAACCAAAACGAAACCTCCCGTCAAGTCACAATAGCAGAAATAGATATAGGAGAAGCAGTAAATAGGGGATCAGGGCTATTACTCTCAAAACAACTGGCCAGGTCGTTACAAGTTTAGTATAGTACTTGGTTGGTTTTGAGTAGTTACGGAAATCAAGAATAGTGTTGCAAGTATGCGAGTTGTGTAGTATGTTATGTGATTATATCCGGGGTTATGTTTATGGCTTGATATATCTTGTTCATACTTATACAATGTGTAGATATGAGACCCGGCTCTTGTAAGAAATTCTAGATGTTGGAAATTGGGTTCTAAGTGTACGGACTAAGGTTAACGTAATGATCTTCAATTATGTTGTATTGTCAGGTCCATGAAATAGGGTGGCGTGGGATCACCTACGAATATGTGCGTGGTAAGGTGGGATAGTGAACTAATGACTTAGAAACAACTCTTGGCATGTTCGAGGACGAGCGTATGTTTAAGTGGGGGAGATGTAATGACACGACCGGTTGTTTTGAGTATTACAACCCCATTTTCCCATTTACTGCTTATTATATATTGAAGTATAATTGTGAGACTTATGGGGGAGGTTTCAGAATGAATTGGAACACTTAGTTCCAAAAATTAAGGCTTTAGTTGAAATATTTGACCGGATAGGGAATTATGTGTAAACGACCTCGGAATAGAGTTTTGATGATTCCAATAGCTCCGTATAATAATTTTTGACTTAGGAGCGTGTCCGAAAAAGTTTTTGGAAGCCCGTAGCTAAAGTAAGCTTGAAATGGCTAAATAAGAAATTTAAGTTTGGAAGTTTGACCAGGGAGTTGACTTTTTGATATCGGGGTCGGAATCCAGTTCTGAAAATTTTCATAGCTCTGTTATGTCATTTATGACTTGTGTGAAAAAATTGAGGTCAATCGGAATTGATTTGATAGGTTTTGGCATCGAATGTAGAAGTTGGAAATTCGTAAGTTCCTTAAGCTTGAATTGGGGTATGATTCATGGTTTTAGCATTGTTTGATATGATTTGAGACTTCGACTAAGTCTGTATGAGGTTATAGGACTTGTTGGTATGATTGGACGAGTCCCGAGGGGCTTGGGTGTATTACTTTTGGATCTTTGGTTGAGAGACTAGTAAGGTTAAGAAATGTGGGAGTTGACCATGGTCAATATCGAGTCAAGACGACCTTTTTTAAGTGTTTTAAGTATGTGATCAGGTCCGTAGTATATTTTATGATTGAAATTCATATATGGTTTGTGTCCGGGAGGTTTCGGGTGAGTTTCGGATGGTTAACGGATCAAAATTTGCACTTAAACAGCTACTGAAACTTTCTGCTGCTGGAAAAATCAAGGTCATGAAAAATCAAGGCTGGAGAAATCGAGGTCATAAAAATTGAGGCTGGAGAAAATCGAGGTAATGAAAATCAAGGCTGGAGAAAATCAAGGTCATAAAAATCGAGGCTGGAGAAAATCGAGGCTGGAGAAATCGAGGTCATAAAAATCGAGGTTGGAGAAAATCAATGTCATGAAAATCGAGGTCATAAAAATCGAGGTCGGGCCTTGACAGAAACTTTAAGTTATAAAACAGGGAGGTTTCGTCCCATTTTTTATTTTTGACAAATTGGAGTTTGGGGAGGCGAATTTTGAGAGATTTGTATACGGTTGAAATCGGGCATACCCGATTTCGTTGGCAGGGGATTTACCTCGAGGGTAACCTCATAATAGATTAGGCTCAAGCTCAAAGATAGAACATCATGCCTGGAGATCGAAGTGTTCATTGAGATCGAGGCCGGCAACAATCGAGATCAAGCATGACTGACTTCGAGTAAGGCGTAATAACGGAATGGCAAGATATCAGTAACTTGTCGAAGATCACGGCGGAAATCCCGGAACAGATTAAATCAAAGCAGTTATTAGTGCCAATCATGGGATCTACTTCCGTTATTAGAGTTATACCTTATTTAGGATTCCTCTATTATATAAAGAGGGATCCCATTCACTTGTAAAAAAACAATCATTATTCACTCATAAGAATATACACATACACTGTTTTCTTTGTTTTACTTACTGTTCATCGTTGTTTATTCCATCCTCTACTGTTCTTATTAACTAACCTCAAGACTATCTCAAATCGAGGTCGAGGCATTGTTTGCATACCGGTTTGATTTATTTTATTGTCCAATTTATCTATTTAATTCGTTGTTTATCAATTGATACTGGTTTAAATCACATATCCTTAAAACCACAATATAAGTTTATTTGTTACTCAATTTTTAGGGTAAGCAAGATTCTCAAGGAAAAACATCGGGGTAAGTAATTCTAACTCTGATTTGGTTAATATACACGAATATATCACTGTTTTCATCATTTAATTAGTGTTTTGAGATGGAAATTTGGTGAAAATAAAGAAGAGTTCTTGGACTAGAATTTTGAGATTTTGTTATCGGATTTGAGTAAATTTGGTATGGTTAGAATCTTGAGTGAATGTGCTTTCGGGTTTTGTGACTTTTGTCAGATTTCGAGACGTGGGCCCGGGGGCTGGGTTTGAGCCGATTTCAGATTTTTGGCTACAATTTCGTCTTTTCTTGTGGAATTGATTCCTTTAGCCTATATTTATTGTATTGTACTACTTGTGGCTAGATTCGGGACATTTTGAGACCTATTTTAGAGGCAAAGGTATTTTGGAGTAGAGTTTTACTCGGATTGAGGTAAGTAACAGTTCTAAATTTGATCATGACAGTATGAAACCCTGGATTATGTGTTATGTCATTTGTTTTGAGGTGACGGGCGTGTGGGCGTGCACCGTAGGAATTGTGACTTGGTCAAATTCCATGGAACTGTGTAGTTAAATTATCTGTTGATATCCGTACATTTTTTACGTGTTAGAGAAAATTGAGCTGAGACTCGTATTAAAAATCATGCTTAGACATGTGCTGTTACTACTGGCACCCACTGGGGTCATTTCTGTGGTTGAATAATATGTTTAAATTATGATTTCACACTCAGTCATGTTTATTCATTTTATATCATACCTCAGTCTCTTTTATTTATTATTGATGCATCATATCATTGTTTTTGGGCTGCTTATCATGATTTTAGAGAGCCCGAGAGACTGGAGAGGTTGATGATTGAGTGGGGCCGGGGGCCTAATTATGAGGACATTTATGGATCGGGTTGCATGCTGCAACATGTTTATTGATTTATGCCATGATTGGCTTGATACGGAGCTTGGGCTGAATGAGCCCCTCTGGAGTCTGTACACACCCTCAGTGACCGAATATACCTACTGAGTGCGAGTGTCGAATGTTGAGTACTGAGTGATTGTGAGGAATGAGTGACTGTGAGGAATGAGTGACTGTGAGAAAAGAGTGACTGTGGGTTGGAGTGAACGGGAGGACTGAGTGACTATTGCTCCAAGAGGATGCATTGATTTCATTATTGCTGCATTTCAGCTTTCATATATCATTGTTTTGAAAAATTTCTAAAAGACATTCTCTTCTGTTTCAGTCGAAGTTGATATGAAATTTCTGTGGAGTTTTAAATGTTGAACTTGAAAGCATGCCTACCCTTTTATGTTGGAAAGTACTGTAATTGGACTTAGCTGAGAAGCTCGTCACTACTTTCAGTTCTTATTTATTATTGTTACTTACTGAATTGTTTGTACTCATACTACACCCTACACTTCATGTGTAGATCCAGGTGATTTCGAATTCGGTGGGTGTTGATTCTTTCGCACAATTGATTTTTCGGAGATTTAGAGGTAGTTGCCATGTTTTGCAGACCTTGCCTCTTATTCCCTATCTTCTTGTTTACTGTATTTGGTCTTAGACTATTATAGACCTTGTTTTTCAAACTTGTAATATATAGATGCTCATATACTTAGTGACACCAGATTTTGGGAGTATTTGTATCGGTATTTGCGAGATTTATGGATTGTGTTTAAATATTATATTTTCAAACTTAAAAGAAATGGTGGTTTATTGAGGTTGTCGGCTTGCCTAGTATTGAGATAGGCGTCATCATGGCAGTTTAGGATTTTGGGTTGTGATAATTGGAAAGTAAAAATGCATGAAGAAAGTATAGAATTGACAACATTCACTCGCCCTGAAGGACATTTCGAATGGTTAGTAATGCCATTTAGAATAAAAATAACTTCACTTATTTTTTAAAGAAAAATAGATAGTATATTTGGAGAATATAAAAGATTTGTTTTAGTATATGTAGACGACATACTAGTATTTAGTAAAGATATAGAACACTTGGGATAGTTACAAACAGTTTTCAGACTATTTGTAGATAACGGAATAATAATTAGTAAAAAGAAGATGAAATTATGTAAAAGTTATATAAATTTCCTAGGAATGGGATGGAAAAATTAAATTACAACCTCATATAGCTAAAAAAAGGCTTTAGAAATGCCAGACNTAAACAAAAGGAAAATAAATAATGAGCCAAAATTGATTGGTGAAATTAAATTATGGTAAAAATAATAATAGTATGATTTGGGCAAAAAATAAATGAATCGAAAAGGAGAAAAAAGAATAAAAGAAAAAGAAAACGAGAAAAAAGAAGAGGAGAAAAGAAAGAAAAGAAGAAGAGAAATAAAAAAGAAAAGGAGAAAAAAGAGGAAATTACTCACAAAAGCTACCATGGGTATAAAATATAACTAGTTTGATGGGTAAAAAAGTAAATGGGTAGACAAGAGTAAATAATTTTATTTTTGAGAGTAATTGTGTCGTTAAAGACCAAATGAATCCTGGACACTAGTGGGGTAGTCCTTATGTGCTCTGGCCCAAGTCCAAGAATGAAAATATCCATATTGGTTATTAAAATAAAATTACTCTCCAATTAAAACATATAGTCTAAGGGGTCGTTTGGTTTGTATATAATTTCTATTGGTGTGATTCTTTCAGCTCAATCTGTGTGAGTTTAATTCTCTGTTGTTGTTAGATTGCATTGTTTTCTTAGCATGACAATGTGATCCTATCATGCTCGAATAAGACACACACACACACACACACACACACACACATATATATATATATATATATATATATATATATATATATATATATAAATAAAGTGGATCCTATCATAAAAAAAAGTATAAGGGGATCCTATCATGCTCGAATAAGACACATGCACACACATAAATATATTTCATAAAAAAAGTATAAGGGGAAATTCAACTTAGGAAACTATCATGAAGTAATAATATAATTTAAATAAAAAAAATAAAGGTAGCAAAAAAGAAGGATGTTGTAGGAAGAGACCATAATCATCTGAACGTGCCTCGTATTCATAGACCACATTGATACATATTTTTTCACCTTTGAAGAATTATTTTGAGAACCTTTATTATTCACCTATTTACAATTACCATAATGATGACTATTATTATTTTGGTCTTTGGCACGTCCACGTTCATTGGTCAACCACTTGTCTTCATTTAGACTTATTATGCACCGCAACCACATTCACTTCAAGAATGGAGCAAATCAAGTGGAACAAGCTTCATACTTTTTTATGAAGTCATCATTATTTCATCAATATGGTGTATTGGGACTCCAACCCAATGTCTTACCCATATAAAGACATGTTACGCCATAATGAGTTGGGACTCAAACTCAACTCTTATGATCATGGTGCGCCAAGACTCGAACCTGATGTCTTACCCTCATGGTGCGCTGTTACTTTTTTCTTTTTTAAATAATGTTGCCCAGTTGTACTGGGTTGTGTTGTATTAACCAAAAAGGAATAGAGAGGGACTAGGCCTTACCTCAGATTACAGCACGAGAAGGTGATGCATCACCACTAAAAGGCTAGTAAGAATAACAAAACATTACAGAATCTTTCTGGCATGAACTAATATATACATTAACTGACATAAAAGTTGGACTTGTCATACTTAGTTCTAATACTAGGCATTTAAATTTTATCAAGATGATATGCTCCTCTGGCATTTCTGGGGAGTTGCTGATAGGAATTAATAACCAAATTGTGGCCTGTTGTTGAAGCCAACTTGGCTAAGCAGCCTGCTACTTGATTACCTTCCCTGTAACAATAAATAATATTAGACATTCACTAGGAATATATGAATATTTTTTAAGCCAAGTGAAATGCCTTCCCAGATTTCATTAGCTCTAGAGAAACCAGTTACCCGACGGCTAAAAGGGTATGAGTAGGTCAAGCCTTGAAAGTTAGAAACACCTACTTGAGGTAGAATTAGTCATTCGTGCTTATAACATGTTAAGAAACTTAGTTTAAAGTAACAATATAAAATTAGAAAATACAAGAGATATAGAGAGGAAAAGAGAGGAAATTCTTATTTCTTTTAAATGTTTCAAGTGTCTACCATGTGATGCCCAAACCCTTTATCAATTATATGATGGCATTGCGATAATACAAAGGGATGTCATGAATATGATATTAACTATTGAGATCATAGGGAGAAGATCACGGAGAAGGTTATGAAGGTGTGAAAATTATAACCATAACAGTGAAAAATTAGAAGTTATAGATTTCCACTACTTAATATAATATTTTATAACAGCCAGAGATTTAAGGATCGACTTTCGGGTACATATGTGCTAGGACGTAAAATTCAAGACATTTTTGTTCCATGTAAAAATCCAAAAATCAAGTGAGATTGATAAAAAGCCGGTAATGTCTATTCTCTATCTCTCTTTCTTTTTTCTTCTTCTGCCAGCATCATGCAACTCATAGACTATCGGGTAAATTTAATATATAATATATGGACACTTGCTGTCATTTCAGTCTTCCTTCTCCTTTCAAGTTTTTTTTAAACCATTGAAATAACACAAAGAAGATAAGATAATTACTCCCTTCCGGTCCACTTTTAATTAGTTTTTTTGGTTGTTTTCATATATATTAAAAAATTTATCTTTTAGCATTAATTAACAATAAAATTGACTATATTAACCTTAATTTGTTCATCCTAGGCTTTTTACTCCAAGGTCAATTTTGAAAAAAGAAGTTAATTCCTTTTTGATATCTGAAAAAAAATTAAATATTATGGTCCACAAAATAATGCCAAAAAAATAATTAAAGTGAACCAGAGGGACTAATATTTTGGCCTTTAACACACCCCTTAAAAAAATACTAACTCCTAAAAGAATATGCATCTTAACTAAATTACCCTTAATTAAAATTCATATATTATTAACTTGACACATTGGGATATGATCACGTAGAACTTAATTAAGGACGCAACTTAACATCAAAATTTGCATCAGTATGATTACATATTGCAATGAGTAAGAGAGTACTTATACTATTTCTTCTTTAACTCAACGAAGGACTAGTTAATAGAGGTCCAACTTACAGTAGCACTTACCGAAGCACCACATTAATAATAGGAGGTAGTAAACATTTAAACTTTTCTTCTTCTTAGAATAAAAGAAAGTTTGATTTCTCCATTGTTGATAAATATGGCTACTGTATAGGATAAATGTAATAATTCGACCGTTCGTTTTATTTTCTAGATCCCCGTTCTCCTAATTAAGACTTCCTGTATGCGCTCTTACTATTTTATGACAGGTGGGGATGGTTGGTTCGGGTTTGGAACGGTTCGGGTTGAAATCAGAACACTTAGTTCCCTAATAGTGGCCTAAGATGGCCAAGTTTGACTTGAGTCAATATTTTGAGTAAACGGCCTCAAAACCGGGATTTGATGATTCCAATAGGTTCGTATGATGAAGTTGGACTTGGGCGTGTATTCAGATCGAGTTTCGGGTGATCCGAGAGCGTTTCGGCGCTTAATGTGAAAAGTTGATTCATTGAAGGTTTTCTAGTTCTTTAAATTTTGTTTCGAGTAGACTTTGGTGTTATCGATGTCCGTTAGGAATTTCGATCCTGGGAATAATTTCGTATGGTAATTTATGACTTGTACGCAAAATTTGGTGTCATTCCGGGTAGTCTAAGTATGATTCGAAGCGTTCAGAGCTAATTGAAAAGTTTGAAATTCATAAGTTGATTCAAGTTGGTTTTGGGGTATGATTCTTGGTTTCGATATTGTTTTACGTGTTTCGAGGGTTCGAGCAGATCCGTATTATGTTTATGAATTTGTTGGTGCGATTGGTCGTGGTCCCGGGTGGGTCGGGTAAATTTCAGATCACCCGGAGCTAAGTCTGAAAATCTGATATTGCTGGTTCTGGTTTCCTTCTTCGCAAACGCGACCGCGTTCGCGAAGAAGGAATTGGGGGACTGGGCATTTTTTCCTTCGTGTTCGCGTTCAAGGGGTTGCATTCGTGAAGGTCTGGGACCGGTAGCCTTCGCGTTTGCATATACAGGCCCGCGTTCGCGTAGAATAAAGGGCCTGGGTGGGTCAGTCACCTTTGCTCTTCACGTTCGCGAAGGGCTGACCGCATTCGCGAAGCTCAGGATGGGCAAGCCTTTGCAATCGCGAGACTGCCTTCGCGTTCGCGAAGAAGGTCTTCAGGGCCTGGGCCAGCTATGCCTTCGCTATCGCGAGGCTTCTTCTGCGATCGTGAAAAAGGTTCAACTGGTCAGTGTTTTGATTTAAAGATGGGACTTAGGCTTATTTTTCCATTTCTCTTTTGTGTGGTCCGAATTTGGAGCTTCTTGGAGAGGGGTTTTCATCAAGAATTGCAAGGTGAGTAATTTCTACCTAATGTAAGTTAAATACATAGATTATGGGAAGATTGTAACGTGTAAAATGTGAAAATTTTAGGAGTTTGTTGAAAAATCTAGGTTTTGATAAAAATGAGATTTAACCAAGAAATTGATTATGGAATTGGGAATAAATTATATATTTGAGTTCGTGAAGTCATGGATAATATTTATCTTCTAAAATTTTAGAAATCTGGGCACGTGGGCCCGGTGCTGATTTTATGGACTTCTCGGATTTGGTTAAAAAATTAGTTTAATAGCTAAATTTGGTAATTTTTAGCACTTATTGATTAGTTTATACGATTTTTGATTAGCTTTGGATTGCTCGGTTTCATTTCGAGAATTCTAGTGAGGTTAAAGAGCCGAGTAGTGGACTTGAAAGCGAGGTAAGTCTCTTGTATAACCTTGTAAGAGAGAATTTATCCTCGTAGGTGTATTAATTATTGTGTGCTACTTATTGTGGGGAGCTACAGACGCGCGAGGTAAAGAGAGTTCGTATGTGACTTTATTTATGATATGTCTGGGTAGACTTAGATTCACAGCATGCCTTTAATTGTGCTATTTATACCTATCATGTGTATTAATTTTCTTGATTATGACTGAGATTGAGGATTTTAATAAAGATACTGACTTAGCCTCTTACTTTGGAAATATTTGATAAACTATAGATCTGTGTCTTCTCGTCTCGCATGTGCTTCCGCGAGCGAGGTAAATTTCTCTACTCTTATGAGATCGGCCTGTTCGCCTCAGCAGTGAAATAAATTACTCTTATAGAATCGAGTCGTTCGCCTCGGCAGTATGATAACACTACTCTTATGGGATCGGGTCGTTTGCCTTGACAATATGGTAACATTATTTTTACGGTATCGGACCGTTCGCCTTGGCAGTACTGAGAACCACTATTCCTAAGGGATCGGGCCATTCGCCTCGGCAGCTTCGTGCTTAATATTTGAGACTGGATTTGGTTTGCTAACAGTTAAGTTAGCGCTTTCAATGCCGGTTATGACGTTTAGTGATTTGATATAGACTCATGTATGGAATTACTGTAATTACTTTTACTTGCTTCGTTGCTACTTGTTGTACACTCACCATGTCTACTTTATGTATTTCTATTCCTATTTGACCTCTAGTAAGTGTCAAGTCGACCCCTCGTCACTACTTCTTCGAGGTTAGACTAGATAATTACTGGGGACGCATTATTTTCCGTACTCATGCTATACTTTTGCACTGAATATGCAGGTACTAAGACAGGTACTACCAGTGGTCACACGAGCGTGTAGCCGAACTCTTATGGAGACCTAGTGGTGAGCTGCTTGCCTTGCTACGATCAGCAACACTGGAGTCTCCCTTTACCTTGTTTATTATTTCTATCTATTACTTTTCAAACAGTAATTGTATTGGTTTTGTATATTCTCTAGATTGCTCATGCACTTATGGCACCGGGATTTGGGGGCTTTCAGCATTTATGTATTGTTGTACTTATCATTATTGTCACTATAGTGGATGTATTTCTCACGCTTATATTTTATTGAGAAAAGAGTATGTACGGTTGCATGAGATCTTACTTATTTCGTTCTTTTAAAAAGGAAACATTTCTTTTAAATGTTTAAAAGGGGTAATTAAATTGTAGGTTCACTTGTGGGCTAGCCTAACGGCGACGTTAGGTGCTATCGCGACCTACTATGGATTTTGGGATATGATTGTAAAATCGGTTCGTATTAAATACTCGAATAGCAGAGCGATATGTGGAACTGGAGACAGAGGAAAGCGAGGCAAGTGAAAACCAAGACCGGGGACAGCAACTTTGGTTGGCACTAGGTAGACCTCGAAGGGAATATTGATAACGAAGACAAATAAATGTTTGCCACCCGATGACATTCAATGAAGAATATTCTTCAGTATTAAATACACAATCCATTACAGAGAATTTTTGCATTCATCGCCTGCCGTTACACGTTCATCAATGGCCCCCACAATTATTATTTAAGAGGGGCTTGATCCTAGGACTTTGTTCCATAGGTGTAGCTATAAATAGTGACTTTAACAACCATTGTAGGAGACGAAATTTCTGACAGACTGATACTACACATTGTTCTAAGCTCAATAAAACTTTATTTTGTCTTTTGATACTCTTATTGCTACCTTCGGAAGCCTTGCTCCCGGAACCAAGTTATTTGCTATCTTATCTTGATTTCAACGTTATGTATTGTATTTTATTTAATTTATTTATTATTTTGGGATCAAATTTATTTCGTTGTCTATAAATCATGTTACAAATTCAAATGTACTGTTTTACGGTTAAACAATTTGGTGCCCTTCGTGGGGCTTAGACAGCTGTGTAATTGAGTTGATCCTTGCAACTATTTCTATCTGTTTGATTCTTTGTTCCTTAGCAAAAAAATCATAAAAGATGATAGATAACGATGTCAACATTGTACATAACGTTGAGGCACAAATAAATTCGCCTTAACACAAGGATTCGATTAGTGATACCCGAAACAAGGCGGACGTAGCCATGCCGGTCCATGGCGGGCAATATCCGCGACACGTACATGAGGCGACTCCTTGTGATGCTGAACATGAGCACATTGCGAAAATGGTCAGAATCCCGAGAGAACAACAAAATGCTATCATGGGCCATCTCTCAAGGAAAGATCAGGCCATGACAGAATTAAGGCAAGCATTGTCGGATGCACCCAACAACACGAATAAAAGAGGTCCAGTTCCCCCCGGTTCTCCTGCAAATCAAACAATGCAAAGGGTTGATAACAACACCCCGAGGGGTGAGGTCGGCTACAACGGGGCAGGGGGGAACGACAGTTGATCTGGTAACAATAACAGGATGATCCCTTTAAAACCAAACCCATGCGGTATATGAGAGAGATAAACGCCTGAATGGACCAAATCCCAAGTGCACTGCCAGTGTTGAGAGGACCGGACCCAAAAAAATACACCTAGTTGCCATTAAAACCGAGCGAGACACCAGAGTTAATCCCGAAGCGGTTCAAAATTCCAGATGTACCAAAATATGATGGGAATTCGGATCCTCAGGAGCACATCACCACCTACACAATGGCGGTGAAAGGAAACGACTTAGCTCCACACAAGATTGCGTCAGTCTTGGTGAAGACGTTAGGGTAGACCCTCATGAAGGGGACCCTGACATGGTATTCACTTCTACCCGAGCACTCAATAAATTCCTTTGAGATGCTCGCTTATTCTTTTATCAATGCCCATACCAATAGGAGAGTTAACTGTGGCCGAAATAACATATCGCTGCAGGACAAAAAGATATCAGGCTCCCGAGATACCGGCGTGGTGGAGCTGGTATCAGTGATAAGGAATATTAAGGAAGCATGGTTCCCAAGGCCGATGAGATCCGATCCCAGTTAGAGGGATCCTAATCTATGGTGTGAGTATCATATGACTAACGGCTATCGGACTAGGGACTGCCAACATCTGCGCGAAGAGGTGGTGACGTTGCTGAAAAACTGCCATCTCATAGAGTTCTTAACTGACCGGGCTAAAACTAATTACGGACGCAACCGGGATAACGCGGAATCCTTGAAGATAGGAGAAGATTCTCCTCGTCTAACTATTAACGCGATTTTTGGAGGGAACGAGATTAATGGTGTAACCTTTTCAGCAGTAAAAAAATACAAAGGTATCGGTGACCCATAGCAAAGACTCCGGAAAGTCACCGAGGACAATATCACCTTCACGAAGGAGGATGGCTATGGACTGCTACTACCGCACAATGATGACCTGGTAATTTCTATTAATGATTTAGATTTTAAAATTAAACATGTTTTGGTGGACCCAGAAAGTTCAACCAATATTATTCAATGGATAGTGCTGGAACAAGCCAAGCTAACCGGAAGCATCATTCCTACCACAAAGCTCCTCGCTCGGTTCAACTTAGCAAGTGTGACAACACGAGGAATATCCTACTGCCCACAAACATCGAAAGGGTCAAGAAGACGGCCCTGCTTGAATTAGTAGACGGATACATAGGCTACAATATTATTCTGGGAAGACCATGGCTACACGAGATGAAGGTTGTGTCGTCAAGATACCATCAACTTCTGAAATTGCCAACTCCAGAGTTCAACAAATAAGAAGAGATCAACCGGCAATAAAGGAGATCAACGGGCAACAAGGGAGATGAGCGCGATCTCGTTTGCCAGTAGTAAAGGGAAAGAACATACGGCATAGAAATTGCAAGAACCGACGCCTGCTCGGCAAAGGGGAGGAGCCATCGAAATCCTATCAGGTACCAAGGTATTTCCAGGTACCAGAGGAAACAGATGCAACCAAATCCACATTGGAAGAACTCGAACAAGTCGCATTGTTCGAGAAGTTCTAAGAGAGGAAGTTCCACTTAGGGATAGGATTAAACCCCGAGCTCAGGTTAGGATTTATAGAATTTCTTAAATTTAATGTTGATTGTTTTGCATGGTCGCATGCGGATATGAAAAGTATTCCGCTAGAGATGGTCGCGCACAAGTTAATCCTGGAACCCAACATCCCTCCGGTAAGGCAGAATAAACACCCTATTGTTGAGGTTAGAAACAGGTTTGTCAAAGAAGAGGTAACTCGATTACTTGATATAGGTTCAATCCGGAAGGTAACGTATCCCAACTAGCTAGCTAACGTAGTAGTAGTTCCAAAAACAAATAATAAATTTCGCACGTGCATATATTATAAGGATCTGAATAAGGCGTGCCCAAAATACTCGTTCTCATTTCCAAATATTGATCAAATGATTGATGCGACGACCAGGCATGAGTTGATGAGTTTCCTCGATTCATATTCCGGATACAACCAAATCAAAACAAACCCGAAGGATCGGAAAAAGACTTCGTTCATAACGAACTTTGGCACATATTGCTACTATGTGATGCCTTTCAGGCTTAAGAATGCCGGAGCCACTTACCAGAGGCTTGTGAACAAAATGTTCGGAAAGAAAATAATGAAAACAATGGAAGTTTATGTAACGATCCGACCGGTCATTTTGCTTTCTAGGTCCCCGTTCCCCTAATTAAGAATCCCCATATGTTCTTTTAATTTTTTATGACTTGAGGGGATGGTTGTTTGGGTTCGGAAGGGTTCGGGTTGAAATCAAAACACTTAGATCTATAATAGTGGCCTAAGATGGCCAAGTTTGACTTGAGTCAATATTTTGAGTAAACAACCTCGAAACCGAGATTTGATGGTTCCAATAGGTTCGTATGATAATATTTTACTTGGGCGTGTATTCGGATCGGGTTTCAGGTGATCCGGGAGCATTTCAGCGCTTAATGTCGAAAATTGGTTCATTGAAGGTTTTCTAGTTCTTCAAATTTGGTTTGGGGTAGACTATGGTGTAATCGAGGTCCATTTGGTATTTTGAGCTCAGAAATAGTTTTGTATGGTGATTTATGACCTGTACGTAATATTTGGTGTCATTCCGAATAGTCTAAGTATGATTCGGCGCGTTCGGAGCTAGTTGAGAAGTTTGAAGTTCATAAGTTGATTCAATATGATTTTGGGGTGCCATTCTTAGTTTTGTTATTGTTTCATGTATTCTGTGGGTTTGAGTGAGTCCATATTACGGCTATGGACTTGTTTGTGCATTTGGACGGAGTTCCGGGGTGCTCAGGTGCGTTTCGGACCGCCCGGAGGTAAGTCCAAAACTGCTGGTGTGCTGGTTCTGGTTTCCTTCTTCGCGAACACAGAAGGATCCTCGCGTTTGCGATGAAGGATTTGGGGACTGGGTGGTTTAACTCTTCATATTCTCGGAGGCTTAAAACCGGTTTCCTTCGTGCTCGCGGTAACCTAGTCGCATTCGTATAGAAGACCTGGCCCTGGGCCTGGGCAACTCAGCTGCCTTTCGCGTTCGCGAGTAGACGCCCGCGTTTGCGATGAGAGGATGGCTCAGTGCATCGCATTTTTGAGAGTCTTCTCGCGATCGCGAAGAAGAAGTTTCCTGGGCCTTGGAGTTTTGCCTTTGTGATCATGAGGCTTCTTCCGTGATCGCGAAGAAGGCTCATATGGGTTTTGACTTTAATAAAATCGGGACTTAGGCCATTTTCTCTAATTTTCATTTCCCTTGGCCGAATTTGGAGCTTCTTGGAGAGGGGTTTTCACCTAGCTATTGAAGGTAAGTTATTTCTATACAATGTAAGTTAAATACATAGATTATGAGTAGATTTTAACTTGTAAAAATATGGTAATTCTAGGAGTTGTTAAAAAACCTAGGTTTTGATAAAAATAAGGTTAGACCACGAAAATGATTATGAAATTGGGTAAAAATTGTATATTTGTGTTCGTGAGGTTGTGGGTAACAATTATTTACAAAACTATTTCCGAAATCCGGACACGTGGGCCTGGAGGTGAATTTTAGGAACTTTCCAAATTGGGTTGGGTAATTAATCTAATAGTTAAATTATGAACTTTTGAGCAATTATTGATTAGTTTGTACAACACTTGGCTAGTTTCGGATTGTTCGGCACCAACTTGAGGGTTGTAGTGTGATTTGTGGACCGAAAAATGGACTTAGAAACCAGGTAAGTCTCTTGCATAACCTTGTAAGTGGGAATTAACCCCATAGGTGTTTAAATTATTATTTGCTACTAATTGTGGGCGCTACGTACGCACGAAGTGACATGAGTTCGTGTGTAGCTAAAGTTCATGTTGTGTCCGGGTAGACATAGGCCTTTATTATGCAATTACTTGTACTGTATGAACTCCACTTGCTAGTTTAATTACTTGTATTAATAAGTGAAATTTGGTTAAATATTATGTTAAATCGAGCTCTATTACTTAGAGATTTTACGGAATGATTAATTATTGGTGGACATCTATATTCTTCTATGGGCTTACCTTGGAGTTGTAAATACATAATTTGTAGTCTGTATAGTTTCCCTATTTCTATGGATCGTGCCGAACGCCTCAACAATATTTATATATATTATGGGATGCATCCATGGATCGAACCGTACGACCTCGGTAGTGTATGTACACGATATTTATGAATCGGGTCGTACGACCTCGGCATAACTCGTGTGTGTTGTCGCTAGGAGTTCGATTATACTTGATATATCCTTCCTAACTTGAGAATTTGCAATTACATATTGGCCTTCACTTGTTGATATTAGTATGTGATATTTGGGGACTTTTAATTTGTTATTTTGTTAAAGAATCATTTAAAGTATCGCCTTTTATTCCATTGTTGTTGTTGTATTTCATGCCTATTTATAATTCTTATATATTATGTATATTGATCACTAGTAAGTGTCGATATCGAACCCTCGTCACTACTTCTTCGAGGTTAGACTAGATACTTACTGGGTACACGTTGTTTACATACTCACGCTATACTTTTGCTCATATTGTGCAGGTTCTGAGGCAGGTACATCTGGAGTTCATCCAGGCGCGCATCCGCATTACTCGGAGGCCTAGTGCTGTGTTGTTTCTCATGCTCCGTTCTGCAGCACCAGAGCCTTATCTTGTTATGTTTATCATTTCTATCTATTCTATTTTAGACAATAATTTTAGGGAGTTTTGTATATTCTACTAGATGCTCGTGCACTTGTGACACTGGATTTTGGGAAATTTTGAAGACGCGCATGGTTTTTGATTATTTAATTCACTATCTTACTTTCACGTTTAGTTTATGATTTACATTGCTACACTCACTTACTATTTGTTTCCTTATTAAATAAAAATCAAAGACTTTACAAATATTAAATTGAGGAATTAAATGGGTAGTTCACCGTTGGCTTGCCTAACGGCGACGTTGGGCGCCTTCACGGTCTATAATGGAAATTGGGTCGTGACAACTTGGTATCAGAGACCTAGGTTCACATCGGTCTCACGAGTAACGAGCGGGCCTAATAGAGTCTTGCGGATCAGTGCAGAGACGTCTGTACTTATCTTCGAGAGGCTATAGGGTGTTAGGAAACTTTTCTTTCTTTATCTCATATCATGAAGTTGATGTTATGCTAAGTATCATTCTCTTATTCTCTCACAGATGGTGAGAACGCGCATGGCATATGTACTCGGTGGTGAAGGAGTTTCTCCCTCGGTTACTTAAGGGCGAAGCAGAGGTTGAGAAAGGGCTCTAACTCCTGCAAGAGGACGAGGGCATCCTACAGTTGCTCCCGTTGTACCACCAGCAGATCCAGTGGAGGATCCTATCATTGAGGAGTAGGGTGAGGTGCCTACAGCTAAACCGACCCAGCATATTTCATGTTCGCGTTGGTATTTTAGGAGGTTATGGGTCATATACTGCGGTTCCAGCAGACCCAGCCACATCTCAAGCGGGAGAGGGAGCACAGACCCCTACTGCTTAGGCTCCAAGGCACTCTGCTGCCATATATCAGACCCTAGGTGCACTACCTATGGGAAAGGATCATCTAGTTGCAGGGGATGTACCGGAGGCCATACTAGATGCGACCGTCGAGCCGCATAAGTTGTTGGATAGATGGACCTGACTACATCCACCTGCCTTTTGCGATGAGCATTATGAGAACCCCCCAGGATTTTGTTGACTATTGCAGAGACAGGCTGCATAACATGAGAGTATTGGAGTTCAATGTGGTGAACTTCACCACATTTCAGTTGGAGGGCAGGGCCCGTAGATGGTGGCAGTCCTATCTTCTTTGAAGACCAATGGGTTCGCCTCCCTTGACTTGGGATCAGTCCACACATCCTATTTTGGAGAGATATATTCCACCCTCTCATAGGGAAGAGCTACGGGGTCAGTCCGAGTGGATCCACCAGGGTTAGATGTTTGTGACCGATTATAAGGTGAGGTTCTCTGAGTTATCCTGTTATGCACTTATGATACTCTCCACAGATGCAGAGAGAGTGCGGAGGTTTATTGCGGGATTGCATTTTGGTATTCAGGTAACTATGAGCCCGAGAGGTGGAGATGGCGATTCCTTACGAGTAGGTTGTAGAGATAGCTCTGCGGGTTGAGGATATCCACAATCATGACCGATTGTATACGACCGGGGAGAAGAGGCCTCGACATTCTTGAGGATTCAGCGGCGCCCTGTCTGGGGGCAGAGGTCAGTTCATGAGGGTTCAGTCCAATAAACCTACTTATTCAGCACCACCTCCTTCTCGGGGTGCACCAGTGCCGCCATATTTTAGCTCCATTCCAGATAGATCCTACCGTCCAACGGCTATTCAGTTTTCCAACGGGTATTCAGGTCCCCAGGGTCAGACTCAGATTAAGCCATCTTCTGCACCGAAAGGTTGCTATGAGTTTGGGGAGCTTGGTCACATGAGGAGATCTTGCCTTAGGTTTTGGGGCAAGGCAGTGAAGCAGGGCCATCAACTCATGATCAACGCACCAGTTGTCGCACCGGCCGTCCGGCCTCCTAGAGGCGGAGGCAGGGGTATTGGTCACCCTAGAGGTGGAGCCTAGTCGGCTGACGCTCCAGCTAGGTTTGATGATTTTCCAGTCAGACCAGATGCAGTAGCCTCAGATGTCATGATCATAGGTATTATTTCTGTCTGCGGTAGGGACGCTTCAGTACTATTTGATCCAGGGTCTACATATTCATATGTTTCTTCTCTATTTTCTCATTATCTGGATGTCTCTCATGAGTCCTTGGGTGCTCTTGTATATGTATCCACTCTAGTGGGCGATTCTGTTATTGTGGATCAGGTTTACCGGTCCTATATTGTGACTTTCTATGGTTATGAGACCAGAATGGATATTCTGTTGCTCGACATGACCAACTTTGAGTTCATCTTGGGCATGGACTGGTTGTGTCTGTATTATGTCGTCCTCGATTGCCATGCCAAGACTGTTACATTGGCGATGCCAGAGTTTCCTAGATTTGACTGAAAGGGTTCATCTACCAGTGCATCTAGTCAGGTTATCTCTTTCTTGAAGGTCGACATATGGCCGAGAAGGGTTGTTTGGCTTATCTGGCTTATGTTTGGGATACTGCCGTAAAGACTCCCACAATTGATTCAATGCTCGTGGTGCGGGAGTTCTCTAATGTGTTTTCTTCTGATTTACCAAGCATGCCACCAGATCGTGATATCGATTTCAGTATTGATTTGATGCCTGGTACCCAGCCTATCTCTATTTCACCATACCGCATGGCTCCGAAATAGTTGAAGGAACAACTTGAGGAGTTGCTAACGAAGGGTTTCACCAGGCCGAGTGTGTCGCCTTAGGGTGCACCAGTATTATTTGTGAAAAAGAAGGATGTGAGTATACAGATGTGCATTAATTACTGTCATTTGATAAAGTTACCATTAATAACAAGTACCCGTTGTCATGTATTGATGATTTGTTTGACTATTTGTAGGGTGCTAGGGTTTACTCTAAGATCGACTTAGGATCTGGGTATCATCAGCTGAAGATTCACGCTTCGGATGTTCCGAAGACGACTTTCCAGACTAGATATGGCCTCTATGAGTTTCTAGTGATATATTTCGGCTTGACCAACGTTCTTGCGGCATTTATGGATTTGATGAACCCAGTGTTCAAGCCATATCTTGACTCATTTTTTATTATGTTCATTGATGACATATTTATCTACTCGCGTAGTATGGAAGAGCACGAGCAACATTTGAGAGTTGTGCCTTAGACCTTGCAGGAATAGAAGCTCTATGCTAAGTTCTCCAAATGCTAGTTCTGGTTAGATTCGATGGCATTCTTGGGACATATTGTATCAGGTGAGGGTATTAAGGTGAATCCCAAGAAGATTGAGGTAGTCCAGAGTTAGCCTCGTCCTACCACAGTGATCGAGATCAGGGGTTTCTTGGGGTTAACAGGTTATTATTGCAGAGGGCTTCTCATCTATTGTGGCATCTTTGACTAGATTGACCTGTAAGGGTGCTCCTTTCCAATGGTCTGATGATTGTGAGACGAGCTTTTAGAAGCTCAAGACCACATTGACTACAACACATGTGTTAGAGTTTCCTTCCGGTTCAGGGATGTATACTGTGTATTGTGACACTTCACGTGTTGCCTTGGGTTGTGTATTGATGTAGGAGGGGCGAGTTATTACATATGCTTCACGTCAGTTGAAGCCTCACGAGAAGAATTATCATGTACATGATTTGGAGTTGGTCGTAATAGTTCATGCTCTCAGAATTTAGAGGTATTATCTCTATGGGGTATCCTATGAGGTTTACACCGATCATCGTAACTTGCAACATTTGTTTCAGAAGAGGAACCTTAATTTGAGGCAGTGCATGTGGCCTGAGATACTGAAGGACCAAGATATTACCATCCTTTACGAACCGGGCAAGGCGAATATGGTTACGAGTTCCTTGAGCAGAAAGGCCGAGAGTGTGGGTAGTTTGGAATTTATTTCAGCAGAGGAGAGGCCATTGGCATTGGACATTGGGTCCTTAGCTAACAGACTTGTGAGGT
The DNA here is from genome assembly GCA_000715115.1 of Nicotiana otophora. NCBI lineage: Eukaryota > Viridiplantae > Streptophyta > Magnoliopsida > Solanales > Solanaceae > Nicotiana > Nicotiana otophora. Next base: position 63,090 of record AWOL01S0116276.1, read on the forward strand.
TGGATATTTTAGAGCCCAGTCGACTTCTTGAATGTGTCATGGCTCAATCTTCATTATTTGAGAGGATCAAGGCTCGTCAGTATGATGATCTGTACTTGATGGTCCTTAGAGAGACGGTACTACGGAGTGGTGCCAAGGAGTTTACTCTCGGCGAGGATGGTGTTCTGTGACTCCAGGGTCGCCCATATATTCCTAATGCTGATATCTTGAGGGAGAAGATTCTAGAGAAGGCACACAATTCTCGGTATTCTATTCATCTGGGTGTTATGAAGATGTATCGCGACCTGAGAAAGCATTATTGGCGGTGGTGGATGAAGAAGGACATAGTTGAGTATGTAGCGAGGTGTCTAAGTTACCAGCAAGTTAAGTATGAGCACCAGAGGCTAGGTGGCCTACTCCAGCAGAATAGGAGAGGATCACTATGGACTTTGTAGTTGGGTTGTCATGGACGTTGAGAATGATTGATGTTTTTTGGGTCATTGTCGTTAGGCTGACCAAGTCGGCATACTTTATTTCGGTTGTGACTACGTACTCTTCACAAAGATTGGCCTAGATTTATATTTAGGAGGTTGTACGGTTGCATGGTGTGCCTGATTCCATCATTTCAAATAGAGGCCCTCAGTTCACTTTGCATTTCTGGAGAGCATTCAGAGACAACCTTTCATACGCAGACCGATGGGTAGCCGGAGTGGACAGTTCAGATTATGGAGGATATGCTCAGAGCTTTTGTGATTGACTTCGGAGGGTAGTGAGATCGATTCTTTCCTTGGGCCGAGTTTACTTATAACAACAGTTATCAATCCAGCATCGAGATGGCTCCATTTAAGGCTTTATATGCTCGGCGATGTTGTTCAACCATCGGATGGGTTGAGCCCAACGAGGCTAGGTTGTATGGCATTGATTTAGTGAAGGATGCCTTGGACAAGGTAAAGTTGATTTAGGAGCTCCTTCCCACAGCATAGTCCAGACATAAGTGTTACGCAGATCAGAAAGCGCGTGGTTTATCATTTATGGTGGGTGAAGAGGTTCTCTTGAAAGTCTCGCCAATGAAGGGTAACAAAAGTTTCGAGAAGAAGGTCAAAATGAGCCTAAGGTTTATTGGCTCATTTAAGGTATTGAGACGAATTAGGGAGGTTGCTTATGATACTTCTTTTCCTCCCAGTCTATTGGGTTCATCCGGTCTTCCATATGTCTATGCTTCAGACGTACCATGTCGACAATTCGCATGTGTTATGAGGAGGACCAGTTGCTATTGTTGACAGGCAGGTTTGCCGGTTGAGGTCCAAGAATATTTCTGCGGTAAAGGTCCAGTGGAGGGGTCAACCAATCGAGAAAGAAATTTGAGAGACCGACGAGGACACGAGGAGCAGATTTCCACACTTATTCAGCACTCCAGGTATGATTCTAGACCCGTTCGAGGAAGAACGATTATTTAAGAGGTGGAGAATGTAATGATACGACCGGTCATTTTGCTTTCTTAGTCCCCGTTCCCCTAATTAAGACTCCCTGTATGTGTGCTTTTACTATTTTATGACTTACAGGGATGGTTGATTTGGGACTTTGGATTTGGAAGTGTTCGGGTTGAAATCAGAACACTTAGTTCCATAATAATGGCCTAAGATGGCCAAGTTTGACTTGAATCAACATTTTGAGTAAACAACCTCGGAACCGAGATTTTATGGTTTCAATAGGTTCGTATGATGATTTTGGACTTGGGCGTGTGTTCAGATCAAATTTCGGGTGATCTGGGAGCGTTTCGGCACGTAATGTCGAAAATTGGTTCATTGAAGATTTTCTAGTTCTTTAAATTAGGTTTGGAGTAGACTTTGATGTTATTGAGGTCTGTTAGGGATTCCAAGCCCGGAAATAGTTCTGTATGGTTATTTATGACTTCTACGCAAAATTTGGTGTCATTCCGAGTAGTCTAAGTATGATTCGACGCGTTCGGAGCTAGTTGAGAAGTTTGAAGTTCATAAGTTGATTCAATTTGGTTTTGGGGTGCAATTATTTATTTTGTTGTTGTTTCATGTGTTCCGAGGGTTCGATTGGGTCCATATTATGGTTATGGACTTGTTGGTGCATTTGGATGGGGTTCTGGGGTGCTCGGGTGCATTTCGGACCTCCCAGAGCTAAGTCCAAAACTGTTAGTGTGTTGGTTATGGTTTCTTTCTTCGCGAACGCGGAAGGACCCTCGTGTTCGCAATGAAGGATTTAGGGACTGGGTGGTATTACTCTTCGCGTTCGCGAAGGAAGAGATGCTCAGTGCATCACATTTTCGAGAATCTTATCGCGATCGCGAAGAAGACTTTTCCTGGGCCTGGGAATTTTGCCTTCGCAATTGTGAGGCTTCTTCCGCGATCTTGAAGAAGGCTCATCTGGGTAGTGACTTTAATAAAATCAGGACTTAGGCCATTTTCTCTCATTTTCATTTCCCTTCGCCGAATTTGGAGCTTCTTGGAGAGGTGTTTTCACCTAGCTATTGAAGGTAAGTGATTTCTATACAATGTAAGTTAATTACATATATTATGGGTAGATTTTAATATGTAAATATTAGTATGTGATATTTGGGACTTTTAATTTATTATTTTGTTAAAGAATCATTTAAATTATTTCCTCTTCTTCCATTGTTGTTGTTGTATTTCATGCCTATTTATAATTCTTGTACATTATGTATATTGACCACTAGTAAGTGTCGATGTCGATCCCTCATCATTACTTCTTTGAGGTTAGACTATATACTTACTGGGTACACGTTGTTTACGTACTCATGCTACACTTTTACACATATTGTGCAGGTTCTAAGGCAGGTACATCTGGAGTTCGTCCAGGCGCGCATCTGCATTACCCGGAAGCCTAGTGGTGAGTTGTTTCTCATGCTCTGTTCTGTAGCACCCAGAGCCTTCTCTTGTTATGTTTATCATTTCTGTCTATTCTATTTCAGACAGTAGTTTTAGGGAGTTTTGTATATTCTACTAGATGCTCGTGCACTTGTGATACCGGATTTAGGAATTTTAGTAGACACTCATGATTTTTTATTATTTAATTCACTATCTTACTTTCATATTTAGTTTATGTTTTACACTGCTACGCTCGCTTACTAATTGTTTCCTTATTAAGTAAAAATCAAAGATTTTAAAAATATTAAAATGAGGAATTAAATGGGTAGTTCACCGTTAGCTTACCTAGCGGCGACGTTGGGCGCCATCACGACCTATAGTGAAAATTGGGTCGTGACAGTTTATATAGATGAGATGTTGGTTAAGTCTTTGAATGTAGATGATCATCTGAAGCACCTCCAAAAAACCTTTGACATCCTAAGAAAGCATAACATTCATGAAGCTTAATCCCGAAAAGTGTGCATTCAGAGTCAGCTCCGATGAGTTCTTGGGTTTCCTAGTGTCACAAAGGGGGATCAAAGTCAATCGTGATAAAATTAAAGCCATCGAGGACATTCCCGACCAGCTGTCGAATGCGAAAGAGGTCCAGAGGTTAACTTGAAAACTAGCCGCTTGTAGGTTCATTTTCTGGTCTTCAGAAAAATGCCATCACTTTTTATCACTTCTGAAAAAGAAGAACAACTTCGAATGGACTCCGGAATGCCAGTAGTCCCTGAAAATTTTGAAAAGGTATTTATCAAGCCCTCCGTTACTATCGAAACCGGAGGAAGGCGAACAATTTCTAATTTACTTAGCGGTCTCGGAGGTAGCGGTAAGTGTTGTTTTAGTCCGCGAAGATGAAGATACGTAATCTCTAATCTATTATGTTAGTAAATTTTAAACGAGAGCGGAAACTCGCTACCCACACCTCAAAATTTTGGCCTTGGATCTGGTAGTCACCACTCGAAAGTTTAGGCCGTATTTTCAATGTCACCCGATAGCCGTGGTGACAACTTTCCCCTGTGGAATATCCTTCACAAACCTGAATTGTCAGGTCGACTGACGAAGTGGGCAGTCAAAATAAGTGAATATGACATAGAATATAAACCCAGGACTGCGATCAAATCGCAAGTTTTTACTGACTTCGTGGCCGATTTTAGTCCCAAAATACTGTCGTAGGCCACCAGAAAAGCGGTGCTGGTGTCGGAAATGACATCACGAGTCTGGACCTAGTTCACGGACGGAGCTTCCAATGTGAAAAGATCCGGGCTCGGGGTAGTACTAATTACGCCCTCAGGAGAAACCCTGAGGCAGGCCATAAAAATTGTTCCCTTGACTTATAATGAAGCCGAGTATGAGGCTTTGATTGCAGGACTTGAACTGGCACGGGGACTAGATTCCGAGGTCATTGAAATCAAATGTGATTTGCAACTGGTAGTAAATCGTGTATAGGGGATCTTCGACACCAAAAAGGAGCGTATGCAACAATATATAGTGAAATTCCAGACTCTTCTCGCATAGTTAAGGGAATGGTCAATCACCCACATCCCAAGAGAAGAAAACGCAGAAGCAGACGCACTGGCCAATCTGGGCTCGTCCATGGAAATGAAGGGATCAAATGCAGGTACGGTCGTACAGCTCATGCATTCGGTATTAGATGTGGACGATTATTATGAAGTAAATGCAACCAATTTTGTTTGGTACTGGAGAAATGAGATCATCGACTATCTTGAGCACGACAAACTACCCGAAGATCCAAAGGCATCTAGGGCACTCTGTACCAAAGCAGCTCGTTACAGCTTCTGGGGAGGCCAGTTGTATAAAAAGTCTTTCCAAGGCCTGTTGACTCGATGTTTAGGAGCCTCCGAGTCTAGTTACATCATGAGAAAAGTGTACGAAGGAATCTGTGGAAATCACTCAGGTGTGGACTCGTTAGTGTTAAAGTTAATTAGGGCAGGATACTACTGGCCCCGGATGGAACAAGACTCTACGGAATCTTTTTAGAAATGCGACAAGTGCCAATGCCACACGTCGTTAGTACATCAACGGACAGAATTATTACATTCAGCATTGTCGCCTTGGCCGTTGATGAAATAGGGGATGGACATAGTCGGTACGCTGTCGCCGGTTCCCGGTAAGGTAAGATTTCTTTTGATTTTAACTGATTACTTCTCTAAGTGGATTGAAGCATGTCCTTACCAAAAAATTGGCGAGCGCGAATTGGTCGATTTCCTGTGGGAGAACATAATTTGCAGGTTCGAAATACTAATGGAAATAGCCTGCGACAACGGGCCACAATTCATAGGCGCAAAGATCACAAAATTCTTTGAAGACTTGAAAATCAAAAGAATCACATCTTCACCATATCATCCGGGCGCAAATGGCCAAGCGGAATCGACAAATAAGGTGATTATTCAAAATATCAAAAAGAGATTGGAAGCAGCTAAAGGAAAATGGCTCGAGAAGTTACCAGGAGTGTTATGGAAATATCGAACGACAACCAAGTCAAGCACGGGAGAGACACCCTTCTATCTCGTATACGGAGCAGAAGCCCAGATCCCGGTGGAAGTGGGAGAACCTACCATGAGATACTTCCGCGAGGAAGAAGAAGCAAACAACAAAGTGTTGCTGGTTAAATTGGAGCTACTTGACGAACACAGTGACCTAGCGCATATAAGGATGGTGGCCCAGAAACAAAGAATGGAAAGATACTATAATCGAAGAGCCAATCTCCATTTTGTTAAAGTGGGAGACTTGGTTTTAAGAAAAGTGACTCAAAACACCCGAGAGCTCAATGCAGGGAAGCTGGGTCCGACATGGGAAGGCCCCTACTAGGTTTCAGCTGTCACCGGGAAAGGATCATATGAACTAAAAAATCAAGACGGAGTTAAATTTCGAAGTAACTGGAATGCGACACCTAAAAAGGTACTATTGTTGATGATCACCGCCTATACTGAAAGTATGAGTTGTACTGTTTTTCCCTTCGTCTAGTTTTTGTCCCAATTGGATTTTTTTGGCAAGGTTTTTAACGAGGCAGCAATGGAAAGCATAATATGAAGTAAACACCATCAGCAGAAATAAGACATTTAAACGACAAGGCATGGAAATGACAAACCGCTACGGGATGGTTACATAGCCTTTGGCACGATAAAAAAGTTCCTAACAGGAAACAAAGCTTGCTATCAGACCAAACGTTATCTGGCCGTTCACGAGTGCCCCTTCACGACAAGCTACTGGGGTGTGATTAGATAATCTTTGGCTAGGTAGCAAAGTTCCTAACGGGAAATGAAGCTTGCTATTAGACCAAATATTATCCAACCATTCAGTAGTTGAATCATCATAGGAACAAGACTTCTAGTGTTCCAATTCGCATTTTTCCATTCGATGACTGGGGGTGAATGATTTGGGAATACGGCAACCTGATTGCCACAGAAATCGGGACTACAAAATTCGGGAACAAAGGTGTATCATCGGGACCGGAGACTGTGCGGCTAGCCCCATAGAAACAACTTGTACAAATTAGCCACAAGTAATGACAATTTCTTTTCAGCAAAATGAATGCTTATGTACTTTTGGAGATAGAAGAAATAAAATAAAGTCTTTTTATTTTTATCTTGTTTCTTGTCCAAATGATGAATTAATTTTATCATTTGAAAGTTAATCAAGTACTTCAAATGCTAGTGCTAGAATGAAAATGAGACGTCCTCTTCAAGAGCACCGTAAACATAAGGGGAAACTCTCATAGTAAAAGGTTGGTTTTGGAAGAGTTTATGCCCGGATCCCTAATGCTATCAGGGAACAATGCACCGCCTTGCATAATTCAACCCAAAAAAAGTAAACTTTATGAAATGCTTAAACAAAAAAGCACTTTTATATAACAAACGTGCCAAGTAGCAGAAGTACAATAGTATGAAAAGAAAACAACAAAGGGAAAAGAAAGCAAAAAACTAAACTACTACGTCCCCAGAACTTAGGGGGAGAGAAGCCTCTGCGCCCCCAGGAGAAGTAGGCAGATTTGCCTCCGGCTCGGGATCTTGGCCTTCACCATCATCCCCTTCAAGTTCCTCCTCAGTTCCTGAGAACCCAAAACCAGAACCAGAAGAGTCAGTTACATCGGGTTGATCCGGGAGGCACCTCCGAGCGGTTGACTCCAGCTCACGGGGCTTGGCGATCTCGACATCAAAATTAATGACGCCCGCTTTGGCCTCTTCCAAGGTTTTTCTCCTCATGCTATACATAGAATGTATTTTCTCAACAGCGAGGGAATTTTCTCGGCGTTGGAGCTCTGATTTAAGTTGATCAACCTCGGTCAAAAGGCTATCCCGCTCGGATCTTGTGTCCCTAAGGCTGAGATCAAGGTCACGGATAGTAGAGATATGAACCTTATTGTGTTCCATGACCCTCTTATACTTCTCCTCCATATGGGCACGATTCTCATCAGCAGCAGCAACCTCTTCAGCTTTTGATTTCAAAGCTACCTCCAAATTATTCAATCTCTCAGTAGTGGCAGCCTCGCGCTCGGTAGCAAGAAAAGCATTTTGGACCTCAGACCATTTAGCCTTGGCTTCTTGAAATTGTACATTTAACTTAAAGGCTTCTTGACTAAGGGCCATCACTTCCTGCTCGCTCTGCTGCAACTGAGCCTCCAACTCACTGGCTTCAGCAACTTGTGATTGCAGTGCCGGGAGGCGAGAAACAACTTGGTCACTCTCGGACGTAAGCTTTCTTTATCAAGGATCAACTTTTAAAGGCCCTCGGAAGCAAGGAAGTTGGCCTGCGAAGCAAATATCCAAGTTAGACATCCTTTCATAACAAATCTAGAGAAAACAAACAGCAAAGACAACGAGTACCATACCACTGTTGCGTTGTGCATGCATTATTTGTCATAAACTTCCCCGAAAGAGAGTGTATTTTTTTCTTGTCTTTCTCTGAAGCCAGTGGCTTCAAGTAACTATTTTGACCCACCGGGACAACAGATGTCACTCGGTAGAGACCGAGAGGGAGACGCTCCTCCTCCTTTGGGGATCTGCAGAGGGGGGCGAATAGTTGTACCCCAGATTCCTATGGTCTGGAGACTGGGGAGGGGGGACATCCTCCTCTCGGGTGTCTGCGGTCGGTGGGAGTGATGTACCAGTTGCTGGTGACGAAGGGATGACCGTTTTGGAAGGAGATGAAGTTGATAGTGTTGTGGGTTGAGAAGCAACTGTGGCAAAGGCAATGCTGGTTGTAGGTTGCTCATCAACCGAAGACGGAAGAGGCCCAGTACTTAGCCCCATAGTACCAGGAGCAACAACTGGGGCTTGAAAGCGAGAATTGACATTCTCCACTATATCACACTCTCCCCAAAGCACTTGGACGTCATCGCCGCCTCCTCTGTAGGGTAGTCCCTTCATCACTGGCTTCCCCATCATCATCAATCACCGCAGTAGTTGCAGTTGGCTCGGGGGAGGCGTTCTGTACCTTTTTACTTTTTCCCTCGGCCGAAGAAGAATGCCTCTTTTTTGGTTGCTTGCTCTACGACAGGGGACTCCAAGAGGAAGCACTTGCACCGGAAGTTGATCCTATGGCGCATGTTTGGGTGAATGCCTCCTTCAGCAACCTTGCAGCCTCTGCAAGATCAGTCAAAATATCCTCATCGGGGACGGTAACAGAGCCCTGCGGAAGACCTGAATCCAACGAAAAAAGAAGTTAACCAATTTTCTTATACAAAACAAAATAAGATGAGGGCAAGATCAATCTCATGTGTCAACTTACCGTAATTTTTGGCCTTCCACCCGTATTTCGGGGCTAGTTCTTTCCACCGGTGGGTCTCAGGCGTGGTAATGTCCAGAATGTTCTGAACCCACTAGTCCAAGCCTTCCACCCTTGGTGGTGTCCACCGAGTTGCTAAAATAATAAAAAGATAAGGATCAGTAACAGCATGAAACGACATTTTTTTAGAGAAAAGAAAGACGTTGAACTTACGTGTACGAGTCCATGACTAAGGGAAATATGGAGTTGTGATCGGGATGACATCCCTAGTGGAAACAACAACGAATCGCTCCATCTATCTGCGGTCGTTGTCATCATCCATGCTGGTGAGCAAAGCATGCTGGCCATATTTGCTAAAGTTTATTACTCCCCCACGAAAACTCTTGGGGGAGTAGAGGTTCATCATGCGAGCCAAGGTGAGCTCTTCCCCCATCTCCTGGCACAATTGCCATAGAGAGAGCCTACCGTCCGCCATACAGAGGGGCCTACTTATGCCAAGCAGACTTGATACATGTGGCATAACTCCAAGATCACGGGGTCAACCCCCCCTCCCCA